>APFE031489692.1:169664-245023 GCA_000404065.3 Pinus taeda
GCAAGGAAGAAGTTTGGTTGCAGAGATTGTGTTCAAGTATGGGGTTAGTACAAGAAGCTATAAGGATAGACTGTGACAACCAAAGTGCAATTTTCCTGGCAAAGAACCTTGCATATCATTCAAAGACAAAGCACATTGATGTTCAGTATCACTTTGTGAGGGATATGATAGAAGACAAAAAGGTGTTGCTGGTAAAGGTGGACACTTTGAAGAATATTGTAGATGCATCGACAAAATCTATGAGCTCTGAGAAGTTCTCCTGGTGTAGAGAAACAATGGGCATTTCAGGGCTGGAAAAATGATTAAGCTCTCCCATGGCCCCCTATGGAAAGAAAAAAACAAGTGGGAGAATGTTGGGTTGTGTTATATTATTTCCACGAAGTTAACAGGGGGTTTGAGGGGTACATGTAACCCCAGATTATGGGGTTTGGGGTAGCGCCCCGGAAAATTTTGATTTTGGACCCTATGTTAGGTTGGGTGGACCCACCTATGGTTTTGTGTATGACTTTTGCACATGTTTTTTTGGACACGATGGTTTTTCAGTCCATGGTATTGGACGCGATGGTTTTTTGGTCCATGGTATTGGATGCAATGGTTTTCGGTCAATGGTATTGGATGCTTCGGCATGTATAAATATGTAATATAACATTGAAAGGAACATAATGAAAATTCAAGCTGGTAGTCCTGGTTTAGGGATCCAGGGGAAAACCTTTGTGTATATGTGTTATGATCTCACATTTTTTATTTTCTATGTTTTAGAATTCATATGTAGGTAATTTTTGTATGGGGTTAAAACCTACATAAAGGAGGTTTCCCCCTTGAAGAGGATGAATTCTAAGGCGTTGATCTATCTTTTCTATCTTTTTGTGAGCTGGTTTCATAACAGCTGATTCTTTTTGTAACTTGAACAAGATTTCCACTTGTATGATAATACAGAGTTGGGGTTTTAGGCTGGTGCTTTCCCCAGTGTTATATCTTCTGTGTTATGGTTGATTACTTCTAATTCTCAGTTATATTTGTTCATGCTTGATGTTGCTCATGTTCGATTAAGCTTCCGCTCAATTGTTTGTAGAAGTAGATCAAGTGTTTTTCTTTAGTACATTGCATTACTAAGTGATATATAGTGGGAAAATCTACACCTAGCTCAATTGAAAATTTTGAAAGAATGCCCAGAGGCACAAAGTGGTGTCCATTAAAGGCCTATAAAGTGGTACTTGACTTAGAGGGTGTTGGAGGACAAATAGCTTTCCAACATGACACTGACATGACAGGTAGAAGACCATTCATCCGCCAAAGTACGATAACTATCTTTATGGAATATGTACATTGTGATCTAAAAATTAACTTGATGGGAGAGTCTATAGTGAGGAGCATCAAAATCAAACAAAATCAAACTAGACTCAGAGGGATCCACCCCTCTAATAGTAGTAAAAAAGGATTTGAACTACGCGGGGTAGGTTTGCAAAACCTCAAAAGCAGACATGGCACATGGTATTTGGGCTAAGTCTTCAATTGTACTATAATGTTGGTCATACCACACATTGTGATTGTGTGTTGACTTTCAGAAAAATCCCTTGGGTGGGAGATATACCAGTTCCATAGAATTATTAAAAGTGAGAGTTCTAGTAGACATAGCAGGGGTGGCCAAATCCTTATAATTCAAACTCGACTTAGGAGGGTCATAGGATTTTTATCTCGTAGTAAGATCAAATCAAGAATGTAACATGAGGACATGAACATTGTTATTAGGCCTGTAATGTTGTTTCTCCCCATTACCCCAAGGAGGAGGTGGGGGATCTTGCACAACCATTTGTTATTGTGGTTAGGTGGGGAATGGATGAGTTAAAATGACCAGCTGTTAGATGACTGCCAGTGGTGCGAGGAGAATATGAACTTCATCCATACGTGGACACTTGTGATTTGAGTGTTCTCCCTAAAAAATTTTGCAAAGAAACTTAATCTTTCAGCGATGATCCCTAGTGCCCCACCCTGAATATATTGGTTTTGGTTATTCTCCTAAGCAGGTTTGTTCTTATGTTTATTATTTTTATTCATTTTACTGCCAGGTTACTGAGTATTCTTAAGCGATGTAGACTTCACCATATGAACCTGATAGACTGATCGATGTTATGAAACCATCTCAAAAAAAGATAGAAAAGATAGATCAATGACTTAGAAATCAAGCTCTTCGAGGGGGCAACCTCCTTTACATTACACAAATGAGCAATTCTTGGATGATATAAATGACTAAACCTCCTTTATATATATAGGAGTCTAAGGGGTCACAATATAATCAAAGCCGACATAACAATAATAATAGAAGGGCGCAAAAATAACAATAGTGGGCTTCTATGGGGCACAATAATAGCAATATGGGGACAATAGGGGCACAACAATAACAATAAGGGCTACAATGACAATAGTAATGGGGGAATCACTAGCATTATAGGGACCTAACATGCCCCTCTCCTTCAAAAAAGTGTTGTCCTCAATCCTTGAGTAGTTCTAGATGCTTTTGTATAAAAGTTTCATCCTCCCATGTGGAATCTTCAGTAGGTAAGTTCTTCCACTTGATGAAATACTCTGGAATTGATCGATTTCGTAGCTATCGAGTTCTTGTTTCTATGACTGCTTCAAGTTCCAATATGATTTTTCCTTCCTTGTCAAGTTCTGGAAATATTGTTTGGACTGAGAGTCTGTCAGCTATTCTTCTTTAAGCATGAAACCTGGAAAACTAGGTGCACTCGGGAAGCTGCAGGAAGCTCCAATTTTTATTCCATAGTACCTATCTTTTGCAACACATTGTATGAATCGTAATAATTTGGTGATAATTTATTATCCTTCTTAGCTTGCTTGAGGTACATTTGTTTATATGGTTGTAGTCATAGGAATACCCAATCACCTACATCAAAACTTCTTTGGCTACGATGTTGATCTACCTATTGTTTCATTCTATTATGCGCCAAAGTGAGGTTATCCTTTAAGAGTTGGAGAACCTGGTGTTGATGCTTGATGTGATATTCTACTACTTGAACCTTAGAATTTTCTCTTAAATATGATGTGATGGATGGTGGATGATATCCATAAAGTGTCATAAATGGGGTCATTTTTGCTGCAGTATGGAAGGAAGTGTTATACCACCATTCAGCCAGAGGCAACCGTTTGACCCATTGTGTTTGTTTATCATATACAAAGCAATGAATATATCCTTCCAAACATTTGTTTGCTATCTCAATTTTCCCATCAGATTGAGGATGATAAGATGAACTATGAGATAACTAAACACCAAGACAAAAAAATAATTATGTCCAAAAATTTCCAGTGAAAATGGGATCTCTATCGCTTACAATAATCTTTGGGTTTCCATGTAGCTTTTGAATTGTTTCCATAAATGCAGTAGAAACTGTACTGGCTTTAAATGGATGGGATAATGCACAAAATTGCACATACTTGGTAATTCTATCAACTACCACCATGATAACACTCTTTCCTTTGGACTTGGGTAAACTTGGGATAAAATCCATTGGAAACTCCTCCCAATGTTGGCTTGGAATGGATAAAGGTTGTAATATACATGGGGTCTTAATTGTTTCAACTTTATTTTGTTGGAAAACCAAACATTCCGCCATAAAATTTTGAATATCTGATTTAAGGCCATCCCAAAAAAGTTCCTTCTTAACCATGTGGTAAGTTTTTAGAAATCTTGAGTGCCCTCCTAAGGGAGAGGTGCACAATTCCATAAGAATATTTTGTTTGAGTTGGGAATTCTTACATAGGTATAAGCGATCTTTGTACCATAACGAATCATTTTTCCAGCTAAATGTGTCAGATGTACTGGGATCTTGTTGTAGCTTTTGAATGAGTGCCCACACTTCTTCGTCATTCTTCCATTAATCCCTTGCTTCATTTATCCAATCTGGCCGGATAATAGAAATGGCACAAAGAAATGATTCCACATCCTCATTCTTTCTTGAGAGTGTATCTACCACAACATTTTGCTTCCCTTTTTTGTAGATGATTTCAAAGTCATAACCCAACATCTTTGTGACCCATTTTTGCTGCTCTTCTAACGATAATCTTTTTTCTAAAAAGTATTTAAGACTATCTTTTTTACTTTGAAGTGTCTTCCCATTAGGTAGGGTCGCCATTTCTTAAGTGCATGTAGTATTTCCAACATTTCCTTCTCATACATAGCTTTGTGTAAATACTTTCCTTTGATTGGATGACTTTCAAAAGCAATGGGTCTTTCTTCTTGCATTAAAACAACACCAATTCCATTTCCTAAGGCATCACATTCCATAATAGAGGTTTTTGTGAAGTTTGGCATAGCTAAGATTGATGCTTGGCACATTGCCTCTTTAAGATGTTCAAAGGCCTTCATTGCTTCTGGAGTCCATGAAAATGCATCTTTCTTCAATAATGTTGTTAGAAGAGCTGATATTCTCCCATAATTCTTAACAAACTTGCAATAATACCTTGTGAATCCGAGAAATCCTCGCAGATGCTTTATGGATGTGGGGATTTTCCATTCCTTAATGGTTTTAATTTTGCTAGGGTCTACCTTAATACCTTCATGAGATACAATATGACCCAGATATTCCATCTCTTTTACTCCAAAGAAACATTTGGGGCTTTTTGCATATAATTGTTTCTCCTCCAATAGTTTGAGCACCCTGTCAACATGTTGAACATGATCCTTCCAAGACTTGTTGTAGATTAGTATATCATCAAAAAATACTAAAACAAATTTTCTAAGGAAGGGTTTGAAAATGGAATTCATCAAACCTTAAAATGTAGAAGGTGCATATTAAGGCCAAAAGGCATGACCAAAAATTCATAATGACCCTCATGAGTTCTAAATGTTGTTTCCAGAATGTCTTCAATCTTCATTATGATTTGATGATATCCTGAACGAGGATCCAACTTGGTGAAGTAAATTGATTCATGCAATTCATCCAATAATTCATCAATTACAAGAATGGGAAATTTGTCGTTAATAGTGAGCTTGTTGAGCTCTCAACAATCCAAACACATGCACCATGATCCATCCTTCATGTGAACCAGTACTACCAAAGTAGAGAGAGAACTTTGACTAAGTTGAATTATACTAGCCTCTAACATTTCTGAAACCATATGTTTAATTTCACTCTTTTGGGCATAGGGATATCTATAAGACCTGATGTTTGGAGGAACACTTCCTGGAATCAAATGAATAGCATGATCATGATCACGAATAGGTGGGAGGCCTTTGGGAGTCTCAAATACCTTGGAATGATGTCCAAGAATTTTTGGAGATCTGGAGAAATAGATAATTTCAATGTGGGAACCTCTAGCTAACAGAATTGTGCAATTACGCCTCTTTGTTCTTTCTTTAGAAGCTTTATCATTCCATTAGAGCTTATTATATTTCCCGGTTTCTTATAGAATTTCCTGTAAATTCTCTACAAATCTACCTCTGAGATCTATGTAGAAAATCTGACTGTATATTAACTCGATAATGCAATATACCAAAGCAAAATACTATAATATACTTCTACTATCAAACTTGCAGAAGCTTAAAGATAGAGCAAGAATTTAGTTGAACACATATAACCAGAAGAAGAAGAATCAATGCACATGAAACAAAAAAAATATTCAGGGAAAGCATCAGCTAGAAACCCCAGTATTTGTATTATCATACAAGGTGGAAATATCTTAGAATTACACAAAGCCTTAGCTCCCACAACTAGCTAGCTCTTAGTACAATCCTCCTGGATTCTCATAGGCAAACAAGGCTTCTCAAAAACCTTCTCCTCTGCCCTCCAAGCCTCCTATTTCCTTGCATTATTTCTCTTGGGTGATCATATTGTTACCAAGTGTAACACTGATCACTCACACTGATCTCACACCCTATAAAACTGCGCAATCCTCATGGAACCTTATTCCTTCTACATGGATGAGTTTCCTTTATAGGAAAACTCATGCAACTGATAGTAACCTATCCTTGACATTTAGCTCAACTGGATCTTTCTCTGAATAGACATGCATGAGTTACTGATGAGAGAATCTTCAGTTATCTGGAGTACACTAGTTGGATTCATGCATGCATTAACTGACTAAACTCTCTATTAGTTCCTCAAACAATTTGGGACTAATTTAACTGGACTTAACTCAGTAAACCGAGTTAACTAATTACAACTCAAATATAACTCAATATTATCTCCTTAATTAAGGGATAATCTCCTTAATTTAAGGGATAATTGTTGCATGACTTCACAAAGACTTCTAACTTGAATTTATCCAACTAATTAACTCAAGATGATTAATTAATTATTTTTCAAGAAGATGGTGAGACTAAATTCGATTTTAATTCACAATTTTAATTCAAGGACAAATTAAAATTGGAATATTCAGGATTCTATTTTTAACATTTCTTGTTGCTATTTTCAACACTCCCTCTCAACAAGAAAGGAATTCAACTCGATCCAGATCCTGAACTTTTGGAATGCTCTGCATGCAACACTTCTATCTAGTGTTGTTGCTCCAGCAACTCCAGAAACAAAAAAAACATCCAACATGAATCAGAACGATGCCTCTGTCATCAAAGTCTCTGACTGCTATTGCCTATGTCGACTGAAAACTCTGTGCTTCTGCTGACTCAGCCTTTCTGCACTGTTTTCAATCCTTCTCCATGCTCTTCAGTATCTAAGTGCTCTAGCCTATGTCACTTTGATCTCTGACTGCATCAATCCCATTGATTCCTCCTGCTACTATCTACTTTGGGCTCCTATAGCAAGGTACAATCCATGAGATAAAACCTCTCAATGGAGCCTGCCCAATTTTAGCCTTCTTGGGACTATCACTTCACATCGCCCCACCTCACACCTGGAGGTATGGCTGCATGTGATCTCTCTGCCCACTTGGATCAAAATTCGCCCCTAATGGAGGTATCTGCATGAGTGGATCTCTTCACTCGGTCTCCTCTCTGCTTCTCCAATTGTGGCTCCTCCACAATTGTCTGAGGCTTCTTCTGGGGCTGCATGTTGAGAGGTAATTTACTCTCCCTCTCAACCACCAAGTCTCTAACATTTTCCTTGCTCCTCAAGGCTTTGCATGCATCTTGAACCTCAAGAGCATATAGGTTCTTGACTTGTGAACTAATCTATTTCACCTGTCTCGTGGTAATGTGTCTAAGGAAAACCTTTCCCTTACTAAAGACAACATCGTAGCCTTTTTCCTCCAACATCACAAATCGATACCAAGTTCTTCTTCAGTCCAGGAACATAATTCACATTTGTCAAGGTGATAGGAGCTCCATGCTCCCTCTGAAAAGCAATCGTGCCCACTCTTGAAACACTATACTTTTCGTCGTCACCCATCTCTATGCACATCTTGAGGTCTTTCTCCTCCAAGGTACTAAATAAACTTTTATCACCGGTCATGTGGAATGAGGCTCCATTGTCAAGATACTAGACACAACCCATCACCGATGATACCATGCAGGTGGTGAGGGTAAAGCCCATTTCAAACTAAGAGGCTAATGCCTCACCTTCCGATCCTACTGAGGATCCCTTCTTGGACTTCTCCAATGGGAAATTAGTCGCATAATGTCCCATCTCAATTTGAGGTATGATATGAACTCGATTTGGACCTGCAACCCTGAACTTCAAACTTCGAATTCTCTTTTATGTGTACTATTCACAACTCTGATACCATGTTGAATTTCCTGCAAATTCTCTACAAATCTACCTCTGAGATCTATGTAGAAAATCTGACTGTAGATTAACTCGATAATGCAATATACCAAAGAAAAATATTATAATCTACTTCTACTATCAAACTTGCAGAAGCTTAAAGATAGAGCAAGAATCGAGCTGAACACATATAACCAGAAGAAGAAGAATCAATGCACATGAAACACAGAAAATACTCAGGGGAAAGCCTCAGCTAAAAACCCCACTATATGTATTATCCTACAAGGTGGAAATATCTCATAATTACACAAAGCCTTAGCTCCCACAACTAGCCAACTCTTAGTACAATCCTCCTGGATGCTCACAGGCAAACAAGGCTTCTCACAAACCTTCTCCTCTGCCCTCCAAGCCTCCTATTTCCTTGCACTGTTTCTCTTGGGTGATCCTATTGTTACCAAGTGTAACACTAATCACTCACACTGATCTCACACCTTGTAAAACTATGCAATCCTCAAGGAACCTTATTCCTTTTGCATGGATGAGTTTCCTTTATAGGAAAACTCATGCAACTGATAGTAACCTGTCCTTGACATTTAGCTCAACTGGGTCTTTCTTTGAATATACATGCATGAGATACTGATGAGAGAATATTCAGTTATCTGGAGTACACTAGTTGGATGCACGCATGCATTAACTGACTTAACTCTCTATTAGTTCCTCAAACAGTTTGGAACTGATTTAATTGCACTTAACTCAGTAAACTGAGTGAACTAATTGTAACTCAAATATAACTCAATCTTACCTCCTTAATTAAGGGATAATCTCCATAATTTAAGGGATAACTGTTGCATGACTTCACAAAGACTTCTAACTTGAATTTCTCCAACTAATTAACTCAAGATGAATTAATTAATTATTTTTCAAGAAGCTGGTGAGACTAAATTTGATTTTATTCACAATTTTAATTGAAGGAAAAATTAAAATTGGAATATTTTGGATTCTATTTTTAACATTTCTTGTTGTTATTTTCAACATTTCCTTGTTATACCCCTTAATTCAAATTCCTTTCCTTCTGAAGAAAAGTTCATGAAAATTTCTTGAAAATTAAGCTATTGTACCCAAGGACTGTAGCAATTGGACTCCTAGTACAACATCAACACCACCCATTGGAATGGAAATTATTGCACTATTCAATACATATTCTCCAATGGATAGCTTGATATTATGCACTTACTAGAGAAATTTATGGTTCCTCCACTTGCAACCATCACCTGAAACTTTGGTGAAGGATATAGGAAGCAATTAAATTTCTTGGCTATCTTACAATGAATAAAATTATGGGTACTGCTCGAATCAATAAACACTATTACCCTTTTCTTCTTGATATGTCCTTCTATCTTGATAGTTTGAGGAGTGGTAATTCCAACCAATGCATTACAAGATATGGTCATATTCATTTGTTCTTTCTCTAGGGTTTGTTCTTGGTGTATATCCTATTCTTTTTATGTTTCTTGTTCCTTTTCTTCCTCCTCTTCACAATCTATGTAAAATTATTTCTTCTGAGCATACTTATGACCTTTAGTGCATTTTCTATCACAACTGTAACAAAGCCCTTTTGCTCTTTTTTCTTCCAATTATTGTGGTGTCAACCTTGTAGGTTGTGGAAGGACAGGGGCAACAACACTTTCATCTTTATAATTGTGAGTGGTAGGCTTCCTTGTTGCCATAATTTTGCTTTCCATTTTTCTTGCCAACTTGAATGCCTTCTTCAATGAATCAGGTTCCCAGAGGTGAACCTCATGTTGTATTTTATCCTTGAAAATCCCTATCTCCTCCAAAATATCTTTCACCCTTATATTCAATTTTTGGAAGTCCTCAATGCGCTGCATCATTGAACCCTTTTGTTTGAGATTTATCAATTGGCTAAAAAAAGTGTTTCTTTTTGTATCCACATAATGTGCTATCATTTCATCCTTAAAAATTGCCCAAATGACAATTTGTTTACAAGAGCAAAGCCATTGATAACATACAAACAAATTTGGTTCCAAATATAAAGTTGCAATCCGTACCTTTTGTGTGTTTTTCACATTATGGAGATCAAAATATTGCTCCATCTATATTATCCATGTTACGATATCCTTGCCTTCAAACTTCCTCATATCAATATTTGGAACATGTCGGGTCTTCGATCCAACGTTAGAGTCTATGAAGTCATGATTAATATATTTTTTTTCTCATCATGAGTTTCCTTTACTACCCTTTCGCCATTAGTAAGCATTTTTTGTAGAAACTTTGTCAAATTTGTCTTCAAATCTTCCATGTTTGCTTTAAGTATTTATTTTAAACCATCCATCTTAGCTTCCACGTCTTTCTTTAAACCATCCATATTAGCTTCCACGCCATCCATATTAGCTTCCACGTCATTCATCTTATCTTTTACGCCTTTCTTTAAACCATCCATCTTAGCTTCCATGCCTTTTTTTTAAACCATGCATATTAGCTTCTATGCCATCCATCTTAGCTTCCACGTCTTTCTTTAAACTGTCCATCTTAGCTTCTGTTACTTTTTGTGAGAGTGATTTTTTTTGCTTTTGGTCTCGTAATTTTGATTATGATGTTGCATTTATTCCTCTTCTTCATGAGTCATGCTATAGCTTTTAGGCTTCTTACTAGGCGTTTCCGTTTTATTTCTTCGAAGCATCAATTAATGATAATTATGCTTCACTATTCTCTTTGAATTCCTTCAAACTATTGTTTCAAACGAAACTAATGCAAAATAAAAAAAATAAATAACTACAGACATTTTTTCACTTTGTAGGAGCTTGATATTGTATCTGATGTATCTTTGACATTTCAGATCTCCAAGGTCTAAAATTTTGAATTGGGGTAGCTTATAAGTCCTCTTTCCAACACCACAAGTCTGATCAAAATTGGATTCTCCAAGAAAGCGTTATGCCCAATATACCAAGATGACATGATTATACACTTTTTCAGTAGAGTGAACTTGTAAGAAGTGCCGCATGTCACAGTTTCAACCTTCGGACCTCAAAATGATGCACAAAAAACTAAAGTATGTCCTATTTCTGTAAATTCTTACAAAATTTCAATCTGATACTCAAAGAGAAAGTTATGATTATTTTACCAAGGCCACTTGTTTGGAATGTAATTCGGGAGCCTGCAAAAACCCTAACTTCCTTGGATCATATCTCCAAAACTATAGCGAGAAACAATATGAAATTGGGACCCGAGGATCATCAAGATTTCAGCTCAAATGGGTTTTGTTTTTAGCTTCTAAAAGGTTTTAGAAACAAAGTTATAGTGAAAATTCCACGATGACCTGTTTTGGAGCAGCGAAACCCTAGAATCCAAAGTTCTGGTACCAAATATTATGAAACCAACTCACGAAAAGATAGAAAAGATAGACCAACGACTTAGAAATCAGCCTATTAAAGGGGGGAACCTCCTTTACATTACACAAATGAACAATTCTTGGATGATACAAATGACAAAACCTCCTTTTTATATATAGGAGTCTAAGGGGTCACAAAATAATAAAATCTGACATAACAATAATAATATAAGGGCACAAAAATAACAATAGCGCGCTTCTATAGGGCACAATAATAAAAAATGGGGAAAATAGGGGCACAACAATAACAATAAGGTCTACAATGACAATAGTAATAGGGGAATCACTAGTATTATAGGGACCTAACATTGGAAGAAGAGGGTGTTTGTTGAGATCCAGGGGAACTTGATGGGGCTTGAGAAGTGACCATCATTTCCCCTAGAAGAGAAGCTATCTAGCTCAAAATAGAATAGGAAAGGGAACCAATCACACCATCAAAGTGTGGTCCCAACTTGGGTCATTGTGGGTCTATAGAAGGTTGAGGAGCATTGGGAAGGATATCATATAATGCACCTGATTGAGAGTAAATCAAACCAAGATGTTGAACACGTAATATGGCCTTCTATTCAGTAACCACCCTAATCATAGCAACATCCCTAACAATTTGTGGTTGAAGGGATCAAGTGAACCGATCTCTAAGGACATCATTATTAAGCCTAGTTCATACTAGCCTCTTGTGTCTATGCCACTCATGAATATGATAAGAGATATTAATCATATCATATTGTTTAAATTTTGACAAAAGTTCAGTCCCAAGTCTTGCCTAGTAGGTAATTGAAAATGGTTTAGGAAAGTACGAGCCAAGGAAGCAAAGTCGTTATAGGATGCACGATCAAGTTTGATATACCATTTGGTGGCGTCCCCCATTAGGGTTCATTGAAAGAGTCTCAAATTCACATAATCATCCACCAAAGAGTTAGATGAACACCATAAATGAAATGTGGTGATATGTGTCTAAGGATTCTCTCTAGGTTTTCCTTCAAACTTAGGAATATCAAAAGGTAACTTGCTTGGCATAAGTGGCCATCTAGGATCATGACAGATGGGGTCATTTGTCAGTTTATCCAAGTCTGGTAAATCAAGAGGTGTCAGAAAAGGAATTTCTACTTGACCAAATGAATCATAAGGATCATAACTCCTTGATGGACCATAAGGCTCCCCCATACCATAGTTAAAGGAAGAAGGATGTGGACTAAGGTTATAATTCATCCTAGTATAATAATATCCTAGGCCAACATACGAGGTGTAAGAATTATTCCCCCCAGGGTAACTTCCCCCAGAGAACAAAGGATTCCTATAAGCTTAGATTCCAATAATATTGTATCTAGCACTAGAGAAAAAGCCTCCATGTGTAGAAGCATTTCCATAAGCATGAGAACTCATAGGCATCGTGGTAATAATGGAGACAGTGCCCCCAGGTATACTAGTCCCCCCAAAGGAAAAGGAACCTCTAGAGTAGGGTGTCCCTCCAAACATAAAACTAGACCAAGGTTAAGCAATACTTCCAAAAGTAAATTTACCCCCAGCTTGAATAGAAGAAATGAATGATCCTCCCATCATGTTCTCGGAAGTAAAAATGTCTGAGCTAAATGTAAGAATTGTAGGTTAATAAACTAGGAGTAAATATCTCATCTCCCATGGATTGACCAAGGTTTCCCTCCACTCCAAACATGAATCTAGGGGGAGGCATAGACATAGAAAAAGGTGGAAAACGTGAAGGGGTCACAGACATAACTAGTGTAATACCCCAAGGATTTGTGGTAGGGGTGGAAGGAGGTATGGGTCCTACCACACTGAGAGGTGGTAAATATGACATAGTAGCAGAGACTATCTATGCACAAGGTAAAGTGGGACATGTCCCCTCCATAGAATAAGAAGTATTTTCACTATGCATATAAGGAATACACACATAAAAATTTGCATTGCCTTCAAGGTTCACCTGCACTAAAACTAGGTTGAGAGGGTTAGTCAAGGTTGGGTCATATTTTGGCAAATAAATTTCATCAATTACCTCAACAGTGGTATGATATTCCTCCCTAGGACTAATATTATCCCCTCTAACCTAAGTATGGTCTATGTTTTACAGTATCATAATTAACCCATGTTAAAAAGTGGTGGAACTTCCTCTTGGGAAGAAAGGCCTAACCATCTATGAGAAAATTAGTTACTTTGTTCAACCACAGTGAATATATTATTATTATCAAATTAAGACAATTAATACACCCCTATAGCCAAACTATGACTCAGACAAAACACCACTCTCTACAAGAGACATAGGAGATAGGCATACACACAAACCAAAGAGACTGAGAAGGGATCTTCCAACTTCTAGAGTGTGGTTGATTAGGAAATAGGTTGGAAGTGAAGATATGGTTGGTACAATTATAACAATGAATTGCTTAACGGTCCTTATAGATTCGGTGCAAGTACCCTTATTAAACATGGGGCACCCTACGGGAGGACCGAGTGAGTTTTGTTGAAATCATTAGAGAAATTTTAAGGTCTAAAATGGGCCTTCTAAGGAATATTATAAAATAATAGTGGAAATAATAAAATAATATTAGATTTCCTCATCAAGTTTTGGAGGGGAAAAACTATTTTTCAACTTATATCCCTACAATTTTAATCAAATTTCGAGCGAGAGCACTCATTGGATACATAATTTACTTTTACATCCAAGTAGAACCCGTGTTGCATACTTTTGATGGACCCTACTACATGAAAAATGTGAAACACATGAAAAAATGTGACTGGAATCACGTTTTTAATGTATATCACATTTTTCATGTAGTAGGGTCCATCAAAATTATGCAAGATGGGTAATCCTTGGATGAAACAATAAATTTTGCATCCAACGAGTTCTCCCACTCAAAATTTGAGTAAAATTGTAAGGAGATAAGTTGAAAATACAAGTTGAAAAAGTAGTTTTTCTTTTTTTTATCGTTTTACCTTTTTACTCCAAAAATGGTGAATCATCCCCCATGGTTGGCATCATCATATTTAATCCTATTGGTCCTTATAAAGTTAATTTTTGTTGTACATTTTATTTTGAGGCTCATTTTTTACCTCAAAATTTCTCTAATGCTTCCTTAGGTACAGTGAGGATGAACTCTTGACCGTCCCCATGTGTTATCTCCCTAAGAAAGGCCATTAAGGCTAGCACTTACAACACACGCCCTAGGGGGAAAATCATAAGT
Source organism: Pinus taeda (assembly GCA_000404065.3). Lineage (NCBI taxonomy): Eukaryota > Viridiplantae > Streptophyta > Pinopsida > Pinales > Pinaceae > Pinus > Pinus taeda. The sequence continues at coordinate 183,944 of APFE031489692.1, forward strand.
CAGATTCACATGCAAGGGTAGTGAAACAAAGCCCAACATCCCCCCCGAGGGATCCCTCAAATCAAGGTGTACTCCTCCCAATTGGACCCCAAGTGCTACAACAAAAAAATTTAATAAAATCGTTTGTAATATGTGCAAACCATGCCACCAATAGCAACAAAGCAGGTCATGTCACCCTACTAGCCTTAAATGTGACCTTGTCCTTGACCCTTGTGTTGGAAGGGATTACCAGCATACACATAACAAAAAGTGGATTTTCCCTCCCTAACTCAAGATACTAAGTTTGTTTTTGTGGTCTTCGAGTAATTAACCTCACACTCTTATTCCAAGAGCCTACCCTAAGTTAATATTTGTGTGCTACCAATGAAAAGGAAAAAGTATCTAATATATTTTATTAAGTGTTAATTTTAATGGTTATTGTTTATTCAAGAGGGAAATGGCATGAAACTTAGATTGTGTGACTGGACACTTTTAAGAAAAACCCTAATGCCACTATATGATGATGCAAAATTTTTCTTTTCAATTTGATGAAGTCTATCTATAAGAGGGGAAGAGAGTATTTTCCTTTCTATAGTGCAAATAACAACTTTTTACACTCTCAATGAACAACCACATGAAATTCTCTAGTCTTGTAATAAATTAGACCCAAGAAAACAACCCAAACAAATAACTCCAGAAGAGAGCAAAAATAAAACTAACCAAGAACTCAAGACACTCAAAATCTATAAGCTTGGATTTGCAAACCAAAGATCACTCAAAAGAAATCCAAAAAAGAGTTAATAATCAGTAAAGAGGGAATGCAAATTAAGAATCAAGGGTGTAGCTCAATGTATAGGAGACACACTGATCTACACGGTCAAAAACCAAAAACCCTAATACAAGGAAAACTGGAAAGGAATTGGAATACAATAGGAACTTTTGATTTTGATACAATGAACTGATCCAAAATGTCCAATGAAACCTTTCATGCTCAAATTTTCACAACCACAATGAAAAAACAAAAATATCCACCGAAAGCAAGTAAAAGAAAGCACAAAAATTCAATGGAACACCCAACAATAAACAAATAACTAGATCCAACAAAAGGAAAAATCTGAAAGCAGATCTAAACTAGCTTTAAACTGTAAGATAACATCAAAATAGATCTAAAAAGTGAGAATAAGGTCTTCAGAACAAGTACCCCAAAACCAAGAAAAATAGTTTCAAGGAAACCTTAAAAGCATCAAACCAACATATCCAACTCAAGATAAGGGCAAGAATTCACATTCGAGGTAGATCTGAGTTGCAACCAACAATGATACTGAGATACAGAAAGCCACAAAGATATCTAAGGAAGAAACCTTCAGATCTAGGAAAAATGGGCTTCAAAGGAAACCCTAAAACAATAAGAAAAACAATTCCAATCCAAGAAAAATTACTAAACTAGATCTGGATTGCAACAAACAATCCAGGAATAGATCTGAAACAAATGATTAAGTTCTGATGGAGAGGCCCTTAAACATATTTTTTTTTGTAACTGCGCAAACACATAGTATACACCATGCAAAAATGTGCGTAGTCATAGAGTTTGCATACAACGTATTGTAGATTTGCGCACTGTAGAGCGTTCTTAGCCCGCAATAGTGGAGAAAAATGAATCAAAGTGATGAATTCGAGTGAGATATAACAAAATCTGTTATGAATAACCCAAATAAAAATCCAAACAAGGTCAGATTCATACAAAGAACACAATAATGACAATAGAAAGCCAAAAACACAAAGGGAATAAGAGATCTAAACAAAAATAGGGCTCTCTCTCACTAAAAGAACCAATTCTATTATGGCTATGAATACAAAACAATAAGGAGCTATTGCTTCTTGGTAGTTTCCCTAAAGATCATCAGACCATATAAGTGTGCAAGTGGTAAACACACAATTGATTCAAACAATTCCTAAGTAATTTATGCAGACAAAATTGATACAGTGGAGATGTGAGTTACTAGATTAAACACAAATCCTAATATTTGTTGGTGTAGCCAGCTTGGGGGAATGTTGAAGCTCACTCCAAATCTTCAAGATTCTAGATACCTTCATAGAACAACCAACAAACAACAATACTATCCCACAAACCTTCTTACAATAATGTTAGCACAACAAATATTGATGATTTATAACCAAGATATATGACATGAACAACATATCAATTGCAAAAGAACACCAATAACATGATAGAAAGGGAATCAATATTGATTAATCAAAATGTAGTAAATGTAAATATATACCTCACACACATGAGATGGAATCTCCTCTAACTTAGGAAGTTTGGTCTCCTTAACCTTCCTTATTTGAATATAATAGTGAAAATAATCTTGAGAATTCTAGAACTAGCCTTAAGGGTTTAGGCGTTTAAGGGCTTAATTAAGGGGGATGAGGTTAAGGTGTTAAGGATTAGGGGTATAAGGTCTAAGGAGTTAGGCTATATTAAAGGGTTAGGGCCAGTTAATGGATTAGAGGTTAGGGGTGGGATACTAGCTAGGGATTAGAAGGAAAGTTTCCATCGACTTAAAAATCCCACGTGGTCACTAAGTGAAATCAAGGAAGAATATGACATAATGATGAAGGCGAAATAAGAAAATAAGGTTATTTTTACTAGTTGTGACTATATATCTTAGAAAGTGTCTCTCTTTCTACATGTGAAGAAAAGTAACATTTTTCCTATTTTTTTTCAACATATTCCATAAACATCTTGCTAAATTACACAAGTTTCATCATTGATTTATTATTTTTGTTTCTCGCTCTCATCTAAGTTGATTTCTCCATATAGAATACCAACTCCTAAGTACGCCTAACACATGGATGACCAATAACCTCTTAACTGATAATGTGTAACCCCTAATCCCTTAGCTCTGAACCCCTTATAAATTAAACCACGGTCTCCAATTAGTTGGGTAAGGGAAAGTCGCCATCCACACAAAAATTGTGGTCTCCAAGTGAAATCGAAGAAATAATATGAAATAATGATGAAGGTGAAATAAGAATAAGTTGTTTTCGCTGGTTGTGATTGTATATCTCACAAAGTGTCTCTCTTTCTACATGTCAAGAAAACTAATAATTTTCCTATATTTTTTCAACATATTCATAAACATATTGATAAATTGCACAAGCTTCATCATTGATTTGTTGCCTTTGTTTCTCACTCTCAACTAAGCTATCTTTGTCATTGTCTTTGTTTTCATATACTATATTTTTTTAAATCTACATAATTTTAATATTTTCTATTTGTTTGTAATTATAAAGGAACAACACCATAGGGCATTGGCCATGGACTAGGATGATGTGGCCATTACAAAAACACCTATTCAGGAGCATGGAGTGAATATTGAGGATCAAGTTAATGATCGTATGGAAGAAAATGATGATCCTAATAACACAGTTGAAGAAGAGGGGACTAATATATTGATCCAAAAGATGTTTAATAATGTTGAAATGGATCATGATGCTGACCAACTAGATGGTGTTTTTGATAGACCTGTAATTGAGAAGGCAACAAAACCTCTTTATGAAAGCTCCAAAATAAGTCTTCTCTCTACATTATTGCTGCTAGTGAACTTAAATGTTATGAATGGTCTGTTGGACACTTGTGTCACGCAACTCCTAAGGTATGTAATATATTTTATGAAATGTTGTACGTGATGATAAAGGTTTTCTTTTTTCCTCTATTTTTATTGTTAATTGATTGTTAATTTAGATCAAGTAGTACTTATTTTTTAATTATATTGTATATTGTTAGGTGAATTTCTATTACCATCTTCAAGTGTTTTACCTCGCACATACCGAGATTTACATGCCATTATGAAAGATATTGGAATGGAGTAGCAAGCTATTCATGCATGTCCTAAAGATCATATTTTGTATTATTGAGAAAATGCGTTGAAAGAAGAATGCCCAAAATGTCAAATTAATAGATTTTGAACCGATCAAGCAACAAAAACTGTGTCTCACAAGGTTCTTTGTTATATTCCCATAATTCCATGTTTGCAACGATTTTTCAGGTACAAATCATAACACATTTTATTGATTACCATGCAAAGAATAGAAGTAAATATGGTGTTCTTCGAATTCCTGCAGATGGATATGCATTTAATAAGATAGAGGAAATATGGCCACATTTTAAAGATGAACCTCATAATATTAGGCTTTCATTGGCAGCTGATGATGTCAGTCCATTTAGAGATCTCAAATCTACTTACTCAGTGTGGCCTATTTTTTTTTATCAATAATGACATTCCTCCATGGATGTCAATAAATAGGGGCACATAATTTTGGGAATGAATGTTACAGGTTTTTGTTTATAGTATTTTTTTTTTAACACAGTAACATCTCATTTGTCTTGTTTGTTTGATAAATATGTCTTATATGTTTGATATTTTTTTATTTACCCATATATGTAGTAATTATGTACCACATCTTCAATCAATTAGGTAACTACCAAGTCAAATATATGAATGTATATATCAAGACTCTATTGAAGAGTTACTAGAGTTATGAAAGGGCATCACTAGAATAGTAGGTGTGCAAAGGGAATTCAATTCCATGCAATGCTTGTATGGCCAATTCATGATGCCACATGGCTAACACATTTCTGTGGTATGTTATAATGTTAAACTATAGTTTAATAGTGTTTAATTTTATGAAGTTCATGTCATGCATAAATTTTAAATAATAGACTTCAAATAATTGGTATATAATTAATCCATTTCTTGTAGGTATTCAATCAAAGGGTAAATTTGCATGTCCAGTTTGTGGTCCTAAGATGAAATCACATCATTCTAGAAGTTTAGGAAATGAGGTGTTTGATGAGTATATACACTTCCTCTCTAAGAACCATAAGTATCGAAGTATCAAAAATCATCTTTTCAATGGGAAAGAAGAGATTGGATTAAAACCATGGATAATGACACCTCATCTATGAAAATTGAAATATAATAGAATTAATCGTCAAGTTATGGATCTAAAAATCTTATCATACATGAAATATTTGGAAAATTTTATATTTTTTTTACATTTTTTTCATTGTACTAATTGACAAGTATTTTGGTAATCTATTTAATTATTCTAGTTCACCTTGAAGGATGCCATGAAGGAATTGATAGTGGGGTGCTTCCACAAGGAATGGAAAGTTGTCCCAAAAATTTAGTAGGCTACCCTACTATGAGAACCTAGAAATTGTTCATTTTTTGACATAATGCACATGGGGAATAATTTAACATAAACATTTTGGTGAATCTTAGATGAAAGGAGTGACAAAGAAAATTTTCAAGATTGGTAATGACCTTAAGGAGGCCAATCATGCAATGAAAAGTGTGATTCATTAAAATAACAATGGAGACCAAAATATAAGCACCCTTCCATGGTTCTTGATAGAGAAACAAAGAAAGCATGTAAAGTAGGTCATTGAAAAAATTAAATTTCCCACTAGATTTTCTTCAAACATAAAGAATATCCTAATAAAGAAAGGTGAATTAGGTGGGGTAAATCATAATTGACGTACCTTGATTAAGGTAATTATTTTGGTTTATATATTTGTATATTGGTTAAACATATTGTTAGTGTTTTTTTCTACTAATTTAGGAATAAATAATGATTCATTTTTTTTTTACAGTTTGTTCCACCTCTATCTCTCCCAGAAAACTTTGACAACAATGTCAAACAAGTTATATATCATCTTGGAAAATACATGAGGTAAGCGATGATTTATATGCAAAGTGTAATTTTTTCTTTTTGTCGTCAATTTATATTTGACTACATGTATTTTACTTGTAATGTACTTACATATACTTTTTTGTTCAAACTTGTGATTTTCTTGCATCAATTGTGGATGGATAAATTTTGGATGGTTGTCATATAAAGAAATCGATAAAGAAGAAATAAAGTAATGGAGGAGAAAAATTCCTCATTTAATATGTGAAATGCAAAAGTATATACCTAAAAAAAAATTCAATGCACAAGAACGCTACGTCATACACTTATTTGAGGAGATTTAAAAGTCTGGACCTATACACACAAGGTCAATTTGGAGGTTGTCATATAAAGAAATCGATAAAGAAGAAATAAAGTATTGGAGGAGAAAAATTCCTCATTTAATATGTGAAATGCAAAAGTATATACCTAGAAAAAATTTCAATGCACAAGAACACTACCTCATACACTTATTTGAGGAGATTTAAAAGTGTGGACCTATACACACAAGGTCAATGTGGAGGTTGTCATATAAAGAAATTGATAAATAAGAAATAAAGTATTGGAGGAGAAAAATTCCTCATTTAATATGTGAAATGCAAAAGTATATACCTAGAAAAATTTTCAATGCACAAGAACACTACCTCATACACTTATTTGAGGAGATTTAAAAGTGTGGACCTATACACACAAGGTCAATGTGGATGGTTGAGAGGAACTTGAAATCATTGAAGACTTTAGTTAGACAAAGAGCACAACCCTAGGGTTCTATGGTAGAGGGATATATGGTATAGAAAACCATGGTTTATATTACTCAATAAATTCCTAAATTCGCTGCAAGTATTAATGTGGATCACATTTGGGATGTCAAATCCACAAAAAAAATTAAGGGGAGCACCGATTGGGGAAAGGTATAATGAGGAAAGTGACATGTAAATGGATGGTGGAGATTTATAACACATTTGAATTTTTTTGTATGTATATCGTACTTATTTAACTTTTATTCTTCATGAATAATCCATTATTATGAAGGTATACTGTGGTCACTAATTATATGTGAATTGTTTTATTTTAATACAATTGGATGAGAGTGGGATGCAATACATTTATACATTTCAAACAATCTTGATTGAAAGAAGGTATGGATTGAATGATTTAAACAATCTAATGATATTAAATTATCATGGCATGGTGTGGCTACATTGGTCAAAGAAGTTGGATGTGAAAGAGGTACCAATCTTATAGATAGGGAAATTGATTTAGCAAATGGTTTAAAAGATCAACAGGAAAACATATCCACCCATAGTATTTATTTTTTTTAATATTATATTGATGTATATGATGTGTTTTTTTTCTTAATTTTCATAATTTCTTGGTATAAATATGGTTATCAATTGACAATGAATTTTTTATGAGCCTGAAATATTACAGTTGAAACACTACAAGGATATGTGGTGCAATGGCCGCAAATTTCACATCAAAAAATTGGATGAAAAGATGAAAACCTGTGATAGTGGGATAATGCAATATTTCAGGTTACTAATGTTTCCTCTAGAAATGATAGATATATAGAAGTCTTTGAAAACTGATACTATGGGTATTTGGTTAATACGAGGAATATTGAGCTGGGCTTAGAGCCCTATGTTCTTCCAAGCCAATGTAAATATGTATTTTCCTCAAAGGTTCTAGGTAGTGGGGGTTGGTCATATGTTGTTAGATATGATCCAAGAGGATGGTTGGTAAAGTATAATGTAGCGGAAGAAGATGATATTGAGGAAGAAGATGATGTATAGGAGTTTTTACTTCATGTGTCAAATGAAAACGTTGAAGAAGTTCATGAAGTACTTGTTTGAGGCAATGTTATGGATGAAGTTGACATCAATGATGTACTTCTAGATGAAGAAATTGAAGAAGTCGAACCAAATGTAGGAGAGAATGTTCCTGATGATGATATGGTTGGAAATGACAACATTGATGATGATGGTGATATGACCAATATTTTCAACATCAATTCTGAATTGTATGAAACAAATGTTGAGTTGAAAGAAGAATAATATTAATGATATCAAAATGTTGAAATGTACAACGTACATGTTTATATGTTTTCACTTGATTTGTTCTCTTTCATTTACCTTTATTTTTTTTCTTATTTTCTATGCTTGATTATTACTATATTGATTTCAAATATTTTATAATAGATAAATTGGGTGTTGGGGAGTTGAGAGTGATGTGTGTGTGTGGGGGGGGGGGGGGGGGGTGTGCATATGAGCTTCCACCTTCACTTCACTGGCCTTGTTTAGTAGAAAATATATTATTCTTGAAACCAAGAGAAGCTCGTTTAGTTTTATGATATCATCTCTAATTTTAACTTTGGTTCGTATAACAATTTTGAAGGTTGTCCATTTACCAATTAGTGGAAATTATGCTTTAATTAATTGACCCCACATAGAGTGACATTTGAATGGGGCCAACATTGAAATTTTTTCAGTTTGTGCTTGTATGCACTGAAAATTTTCATGTTTATAGTGGATGGATACATTGATGGTATTGTAGGTTTTCAAGACTAAAATACAACTCACAAAAAGAAATTAACAATCAAATGACAAAATTTTAACATAAATGTCAAGGAGATGTAATTATTTATTTTTATTTGGTGTCCTTATCATGGTATGTATTTTTCTTATGTGATGGCTACAACTATTCTTAGTTAGTATGTCTATGAAAGTGCTTAGTTATTGTTCTTAGTAGATGTGATTGGTGAGTTAAACTAAGAAGGGGGAATAGATTTGGTTTTGCGAAATTGCATTTGCAATTCTCTTTTCCATTTATATGAAAAGGGATGATGCGGCCTCAAAAAATCACACATAATTTATTTTATGTCTCTTATGCTCTTGCTTCTAATCTCTAAGGACATGAGTCCCCATGAATGAAAAATTGACGGAGAACCAATTATCTGCATTGATATCAAGGTTATTGTTTCTAGTTGTTGTCCTACCCCTAATTAGGAACAAGCCATCGCTTAAAACTTACCAAATAGTGGAAATTATGCTTTAATTAACTGACCTGGCACACAGTGACCTGTGAATGGGGCCAACATTGAAATTTTTTTAGTTTGTGTTTGTACGCATTGAAATTTGACATGGTTATAGTATATGGATGCATTGATAGAATGGGAGGTTTCAAGACTCAAATATGACTCACACAAATAAATTAACAATTAAATGACATAATTTTAACATAAATGTCAATGAGATGAATTATTTATTATTATTTGGTGTCATTACCATAGTATGTGTTTTCTTATGTGATGGCTATGCCCTTTCTTAGTTAGTATGTCTAGAAAAGTTATTAGATATTTTTTCTTATTAGACAAGCTTAGTAATTTAACCTGAGGAAGAAGGGGAAATAGATTTAGTTTTTCAAATTTGCATTTGAAATTCTCTTTTCCGTTTATATGAAAAGGAATGATGTGGCCTCAATGAATCATACATAAATGATGTGGCCTCAATGAATCATACATAATTTACTATATGTTTCTTATGCTCTCACTTCCAAACTCTATGGATATGAGTCCCCATGAATGAAAAAATGATGGCTAGGAACCAATTATCTACACTGATCTCAAGCTTATTATTTCTAGTTGCAGACCTACCCCTTAGGACTAATCCACTATTTAACATTTACCAATTAGTGGAAATTATGCTTTAATTATTTGACACTGCACATAGTGAGCTATGAATGGGGCCAATGTCAAAATTTATTTATTTTGTGCTTATAGTTGTTGAACTTTGACATGTTTATAGTAGATGGATGCATTTATGGCATGAGAGGGTTTTGAGACTCAAATACGACTCGCAGTAATTCGACAATTTAACGACACAATTATAACATAAATGTCGAGGGAATGAAATTATTTATTACTTTTTATTGTCCTATTTATCATGGTATGCATTTTTGTTATGTAATGCCTATGGCTATTTTTAGTTTGTACTAGAAAAGTGCTTACTTATTGTTCTTAATAGATAAGCTTAGTAAGCTAATTACCTAAAGAATTAAAAGACCATGAAATAACTTCGTTTTTTCAAAGTTGCATTTGAAATTCCCTTTTCCATTTGTATGAAAAGCAATATTGAATATGCCTCAATGAATTATCAGTACATGACATAATTTATATATGTCCCTTATGCTCCCTTTTCCAATCTATAAGGATATGAGTCCCTATGAATGCAAAAATGATGGCTAGGAACCAATTATCTGCACCGATCTCAATCTTATTGTTTCTAGTTGTGGGCCTACCCATAAGCACAAATCCCCCAGTTAAAATTCACCAATTAGTGAAAATTATGCTTTAATTAATTGACTCCACACATAGTGACCTATGAATGGGGCCAACATTGAAATTTTTTCCTTCTGCGCTTCTATGCACTTAAATTTCACATAGTTATAGTAGATGCATGCATTGATGGTATGGGAGGGTTTAGAGACTCTAATACAACTCACAAAAAAATTCAACAATCAAACAATAAAACTATAACATAAATGTCGAGGAGATGAAATTATTTATTACTATTTACTATCCTACTTATCATGGTATGTATTTTTCTTATGTGATGCCTATGGTTGTTTTTAGTTAGTACTAGAAAAGTGTTAACATTGAGAAATAGTACACACATTTGTATAGGTCAAATGACACCCAAAGTCATACAATAACATGTACAGGTGAAGCTTATCCAGTTGAAGACATTATAAGATTAAAAAAATCAAAGGTTTTCCAAAGTTACATTTAAAAAATAAACCAGCGCGGGCTATTAAAAGGCAAAAATTCAAAATCACACGACTATTTCTTCGATAGTTGTGCAAGTCACATGAAAGTCTAGTCAGCAGTCCGGGAGCACTCCACATGATTTTGGCTAACTACTGCTGAAATGTACTACTTACGGATGGACGATTTCGATCCTACCTGGAGATATGCAACCCCCAAGGAATTCCCCTTGTCCTTCTGTCAAGTCATTTTCTTATTAATGAGACAAGAGAGGGAAAGTTGAGTTCAAATTATATGTAAACAAGGCATTGGGAGACCAAGAGAAGAAGAAATGTGAGCATTGTTATGCTAGAAAATTTTCCCCAAGGCAATCCGACATTTCATTGTTGAGAGAGTTCCATCATCACTGAGATTTATCTTAGCTTCTTTAAGAGATAGTGAGTTTGCATAGGAGATTGAAGAAAGGAGTTCCTTGCTGAGAGCTCTTGAGCACCATTTCTCAAGAAAAAATCTCTTCAAGTGTTTGGATATCTCATTTGTAGCTCTTATACCAACAATCAATAAAGGGAATTGTGTTCCTATGTATTTATTGATGTGTTTATGCTTCATTTAAGAAATGTTTCATGTTCTCTATGTTAGTTTTTTGTTTAATATTTCTTATGCATTGTTCCTATCTCATTCCATGTTTTTTTTGTTCTTATTTAAGCACAAACATCACCCAATTGTTTTTATGTTCTTTGTAGGTGACAACCAAACTACAAGGAAAGGGGTTTTGGGACCCGTTATCAACAAAACACAAAATACAAAATGGTGACCATAATTTGTGCCTTTCTTGGATTTAATTGGTTGTGTTGCAAGTCCTCTCTCTTTGCATTTTCACTGTTTTTAGCATCCATAATTTCTCTGGAATTTTGCAGGTCCCACTTAGACCTGTTCCTAGCCTGAATAGTACCTCAATTTATTTTTTTGATCCAGTCGCATGGATTTTACCATAGGGAGATGTGTGAGTCATGTGTCTTTGCAGAGAATAACCTGTGCGGTAAACAAAAATACCAAAAATAATTGTAATTTTTCCTTTCCTTAGTGTTTTGGCAACACCTAATGAGCTTCCTGCACTCCCATGTTTTTTCGTAGTTTAGATAGGTTTCTTAATTACTTTTCTAACCATTATTAGTAAGGTAATTGCTTATTTTTACTTAGAGAAATTACAACTCACATAGCTTAGCTAGGGAAAGTAAGTGGCCGTAATCCACACATTTTTTCTATCTTGTTTTTCTCAATTCAATTATCACACATAACTTAATTAGGAGAAGAGTAAGTGGCCTATTATCCACCCGTCTTTTTTACTAATCAAAGATTTTAAATTTTTCAAATTTTATTATCAAGACTAGGAATGAGTGTTAGTAAGAAAGGGAGTAGCCCGTACTTCCCTTGCATCCTTGTGATGATCCTGGTTTTGTATCTAAAATATTTCTCAAAGCACTCATTTTCCATATCCCTATATGCTCACATAGTGTAATTAGGAAGGAAGTAAGTGGCCCATCATCCACACATGATTTCTTTTATTTTAAGGAAAAATCATAATATAACATAATTAGGGGAGTTGTAAAGGATCACCACATATTCATATTTCCTCACACTATTGTGTGCTCACAAGTTCACTTGCACATGCTTGCACCTCACACACTAAGCTTATCTAAACTTTGTATCAAGGGTATCCCCCTTTTGGAATCTTGATACTTAGTTTATTTGAAGCTTACGCTTTTCACACCCTAAGTGAATAAGGCTATTTAAAAACAATTTTAACACTTGAATAAACTAATTTCCCCACAACAGTCAAAAAATAATTTATAGTTTAGGTTAAGACCATGGGGGTGGGCATCCCATAAGCTGCCATGGTTGTTTATATTTTGAAACATAGAATTTGTCTTATAGGGTTCTTAAAATCCTTCATCACCCACAGAAAAGAATACCTGGTCAAGCTAGAAACCTGATGTAGAGGGGTTAAGCTTAGGTCTCAGTGTGTGTGGTTCTCGATGAGGATACCTGACTTGTTTAGGGCTCCACATTATTAACTAACTACCAATAAGCTCAAGACTCGACTGCCCTCATGGGATGAAGGTAACCTTAGTGACCAAAATTTTAGGGCATATTTGACTATAGGTGGAGGTGCAGAAAGCATTAAAAACTTTCGATACCTTGGTTGATTCTTGGTTTTTAAAAGTGTCACCACTACCCTTCCATAAGAATCCTTGCAATGCCCAGTTACTTTTGAGTGGAAAGGACGCATAGGTCTTACTAGGATTTTTTATCATACACACACAATACAACTTTCTTGATTAATCACATAGCATAAATTTAAAGGGAGAATTAGCCTTTCATTTTTTCTTTGTTTTATGTATGTGGTTCATTTTCCATGACAAAATTTCCCCTCTCACCATATAAAGTAACATCCATCCACAAAGGGCACCATAGAGAAACCAAGGGTTACCCGTCTCTCTCATCGCATCCTAAACTTCCTCCTTTACTTGGAGGTTTTCCTGGTATCTTTCCATCAAGGCGTAGAATAAACCATTCAACCACTGTGATTGGGTCATCCTTTATTGGAGAAACCTTGTTGGGGAAACCTCCCCATCAAGGAACCCCTTTTACTACCCCTGTAGGGAGTCTACATACTACTCCCCCAAGCAACCCTACTATTAGGTCCTTATAATACTAGTGTATCTCCCTTATTGATATTATTCCGCCCATGTAGCCCCCATACTTTTATTGTTGTGCCCCATAGAAGCCCATTGTCGTTATGTTGTGTCCTTACATTATTATTGTTATGTAGGCTCTTATTATATTGTGACTGCTTAGACTCCTGTATATACAAAGGAGGTCTTTTAGTTTGATATCATATAAGAGTTTTTCATTTACATAATATAAAGGAGGATTCCCCCTAGAAGAGGATACTTTTTAAGTCGTTGATCTATCTTTTTGTGAGCTGGTTGCATAACATTTGGCATCAGAGCTTTGGATTCTAGGGTTTAGCTGCTTCAAATAGGTCATCGTGTAATTTTCGCTATAACATATTTTTTTACGAAGCTTGAGAAGCTGAATTTTTATCCACATGGAGCCAAAATTGTGATGAACATTGTTATGGAATTTCAGATCTTGGTTCACTATATTTTCTAAGATATGGTCTGAAGAAGTTAGGGTTTTGTCATGATCCATAATTAAATCTCAAACAAGTGACTAAGGGAAATTCATCATAAATTTCGCTTCATGAATCAGATTAGAATTTCGTAAAATGTGACATAAGAGAATGGACTTTAGTTTCTTGTATATCGATTTCAGCGCCAAATCCTAAAACAATTACATGTGGCATTAATACAAGTTTGATCTGCTGAACCAGTCCATAGTGAGGCCATTGTGGGATATTTGACATAACATTATCCTTAAGAATCCAGTTGTGGTCTGACTTATGGAATTGGAAAGAAGACTCAAACTGATACCACAAGAAGGAATTTGAGACCTTGAAGATCTGAAATTACATATTTAAATTCATTTAAATATCCTGCTCTTAAAGTCAAGAAAATGATGTGTATTTTTTATTTTTTTTAAATTGCATAAATTTTGTTTAAAAAAATAGTTTGAAGTGATTGAAGGGGCATATTGAAGCATATATACCATTGTTTGATTCTAAAATTCCTTGAAACAAAAAAATGGACACACCTAGTAAGCAATAAGAAAGCTCTTCAATGACGCATGAAGAAGAGGAAGAATGAAACATGATATATCAAATTTACGAAACCAAGTGCAACAAATTTCGCTCTCACAAAAAGTAACAAAAAATGAATTGGAAGCCATGATGAATGTTAATATATATGGTACAAAAAGGGACATGGGAGTTTTGAATGATGGTTTAAAAGCATAGATGGAAGCAATGATGAATCTCAAGATAGAGGGGTTGAAGGAAGGTTTAGAAAAGTTGCTAGAAGAAAGGCTTCTCAGTGGTGACAAGGTAATCCATGAAAATCATGACAAGGACAAAAAGAATATGAATTATGATTTTAGAGACTCCAATGTGGGATTAAGAACCACCACAAGGAAGTTTGAAGGAAAAGATCCAGTAACATGGATACTTCAGATGGAGCAATATTTTTATCTACAAGATGTGCAACCCTCACAAAAGGTACGTATTGAATATTTATATCTACAACATAGTAAATTTGTATTGTATAGATGGTTTTGTTCTCGTAAACCACTTGCCACTTGGTAAATTTTATGGAGGAAATGATAACACATTATGAAGATACAAAGAACAACACCTTCTTTAGCCAATTGATAAATATTAAACAAAAGGGTTCAATGGCAGAGCACATTGAAGACTTCCAATAAATGAATATTAGGGTAACTGATATTCCAGAGGAGCATAGGATTTATGTCTTCATAGGGAATTTAAAATATAACAACCAACATGAGGCTCACCTATGGGAACTTGATTCATTGGAGAAGGCATTCAAGGTGACAAGAAAAGTTGAAAGAAAAATTATGGCAATAAGGAAGTCTACCACTCACAACTATAAATATGGAAGTGTTGTTGCTCCTATTCTTCACCAACCTACAAGGTTGACACCACAAAAATTGGAGGAAAAAAAAGCAAAAGGGCTTTGTTATAGTTGTGATAGAAAATACACTAAAGGTCATAAGTGTGCTGAAAATAAATTATTTTACATAAACTGTGAATAGGAGGAAGAAAAGAAACAAGAAACATCAAAAGAGGAGGATATACATGAGGAACCAATCCCAGAGAAAGAATAAATGAACTTGATCATATCTTGTATTGGTAGGAATTACCACTCAAACTCTCAAGATAGAAGGATATATCAAGAATAAAAAGGTAATAGTGTTCATTGGTTCAGGTAGTACCCATAATTTTATTCATTGTAATATAGCCAAGGAATTGAATTTCTTCCTATATCCAACACCAAAGTGTCAAGTGATGGTTTCAAATGGAGGAACTATAAATTTCTCTGCAAAGTGTCATAATAACAAGCTAACCATGGGGTAATATGTATTGAATAGTCGAATGCTTTCCATTCCAATAGGTGGTGCTGATGTTGTACTAGGAGTCCAATGGTTACAATCTTTGGGGATGATAGCCTTCAATTTTCAAGAATTTTTCTTGAATTTTTTTTGGGAAGGAAAGGAAGTTGAATTAAGGGGTATCATAGGGAAACCAGGAAACATAATCAGCTCTAATGGCATGACAAAGCTTCTGAAGAAAGAAAAACAGGGAGTGATTGCAGAATTATGCTCTCTAAGGGTTCAAACATCGAAATCATCTATTTCTCCAGATCTCCAAAAAGTATTGGACAATAATTCCAAGGTGTTTGAGACTACCAAAGGGGTCCCACCTATTTGTGATCATGATCATGTGATTCACTTTATTCTAGGAAGTGTTTGTCCAAACATCAGGCCTTACAAATATCCTTACGCCCAAAGGAGTGAAATTGAATGTATGATTGCATAAATGTTAGAGGCTGGTATAATTCAACCTAGTCAAAGTTCTTTCTTTACTCCATTAATATTGGTGCATAAGAATGATGGATCATGGTGTATGTGTCCATATTATAGGGAGCTCAACAAGCTAACTATTAAAGATAAATTTCCCATTTCTGTCATTGATGAATTGTTGGATGAATTAAATGGAGAAATGTACTTCACTAAGTTGGATCTTCGTTTAGGATATCATATACTTAGAATGAATACTAAAGACATTCTGAAAACAAAATTTAGAACTCATGAGGGTCATTATGAATTTTTGGTCCTGCCTTTTGGCATTACTAATGCACCTTCCACATTTCACGGTTTGATGAATTCCATTTTCAAACCCTTCCTTAGAAAATTTATGTTAGTATTTTTTGATGATATACTAATCTCCAATAAATCTTGGAAGGGTCATGTTCAACATGTTGACAAGGTTCTCAAACTATTAGAGGAGAAACAATTATATGAAAAAACCTCCAAATGTTTCTTTGGAGTACAAGATATGGAATATTTGGGTCATATTGTATCTCATGAGGGTGCTAATGTATACCCTAACAAAATTAAATTCATCAAGTAATGGAAAATCCCCACAACCATAAAGCATATTTGAGGATTTCTTGGGTTGGCAGGGACAACATTTTTTTGTAGGAGAGGGGATGTAGCTTTAAAAATGTTCGTAATCATCTAGCGCATTCCAAAAATCCTCTCACGCAGGGGAACCATTACCCTACTATATCGAGTAACCCATACCCTCCCACATAGGCTATCTAGTATCCTCCATGCACCACAGAGGCTAGGTCGACCCCCAAAACCCCTTACATCAACCCAGGATAGGGAAATAATTATTACCCTTTTCCTACACCTTAAAAAACTTACCCCTCACCTCAACCTAACGCAAGGGTTAATTTTGTGCAACATTATTTCTCCCAACTATAGCAAGAATTTGAAAGCCTCAACATTATTAATCCCTCAAATGCTAACAATAAGAAAGGAAAGAAAAAATCAAAATGGGAGCCTAGGGAGGGGGGAAAACCAACCTTCGCATGCACCAACTGGGGGTAATCCCCCCAATCAGAACCAAACTCAAAATCAGGGTAGAAACAACCCACAAAATCCAAATAAAAATGGTAGTCTTCAAACCAACCATGCATGCTCTATTTGTGGGTAATTAGGGCATTACACTCATAATTATCCTCAACTCCTAGAGTTGAAAAGGATGAGAAAGGCTAGGGGGCAAGTGGGCACAATCCAACAACCTACATTAATGCAAAATCCTTCCCCCACCAGGGGGCAGTAGCCATGAACACTAGCGTCCCCTGTCATTGCTGATCTCCCCCCAGAATTTCAAGGGTCCCATATTAATGATTCTTTCCTAAATGAATACTTGGTCATTATATCCATAGATAATCCTTGGTACAATGACATACTCCTCTTCCTCCAAACTCAGAATTTTAACTGTCAGTGCACTCACAATGACCATATGCACATTTGCCACCAATCCCCTCAATACCTCCTTATTGGAGAGATTCTCTACAATAGAGGCAAGGACACCATCCTTCTCTTATCCCTATCCATTGATATAGTTGAACAATTCTTAAAATATTGTCATAACAGAGCTTGCAAAAACCAACTCTCAGATGGCCACTGCCCAAAATATCCTCTGTGCTAATTACTTTTGGCCTACACTTTCCCCAATTATATCCAAGTAGTCAAGAGGTGTTAAGATTGTCAGCGATACAACCACAAATTCAGAACTCCTCTACATCTAGTCATCGTCGCCAGTCCATTTTGCAAATGGGGCATTGAATTCATGACTTGCAACTCATCATCTCAAAATGGCCACAAGTACATAGTATTCTTCATCAACTACTTCACCAAGTAGGATGAAGCCATGCCCACATTTAACAACATTGCTAATACTACCGCCAAACTTTACTTTAACCATGTCATCACACGGTTTGGAATTACTAAGGAGTTAGTCTCAGACCATGGTAAACACTTCAAGAATGAGATTTTCCAAGAATTATCCTAGCACCTTGGAATCTCACATAAGTTTTCTTCCCCATACTACCCCCAGTCGAACAGACAGGTATAAGCTATAAACAAAGTCCTCATGAAAATGTTACAACCCATGGTGAACAAGCACAAAACCAAATAGCATCACATGTTATTTTCCTTCTTGTGGGAATATCGCACATTGGTAAAATCATCCACATGCTTTACTACTTTCCACCTAGTATATGGTTTCAAGGTCGTTCTCCCCATAGAGTGTAATATTCCTACCTTACGCACTACCATCTAGTTTCTCCTAGAAACTTCACCTCTAGAACAACGACTAGTACAACTAGAATACGTTAATGAAAGTTGACACAAATCCCTCCAATATAGTGAAGCCCATAAAAAGAGAACCAACACCTATTTTGATCGCAATGTTACTCCTTGCACATTTAAAGAGGGAGATCTCTTTCTTTCGTATGATGTGGCCAAGGAAGCCTTCAGACTAATAAAGTTTAATACCTTATGGAAAAGACCTTACGTCGTCAAGCATTGCCACTTAAATGTTGCCTACATGTTTTTAGATCTTGACAAAACTTGTTTCAAAGACCCCATCAACGGGCTCTACCTTAAAAGATTCTTCCCATAACCCTCACTTAAAACCTTATGATATAGAAACACGCACATTGACTTATTTTTAAGATGATCACCTCATCATGGATGTATTCTAAAATCCATACTCTCATCCTGAGTCATAGATGGATCATGCGCCAACTTACCGCCATGGGTTTGCTGACGATGCTTCTTGATGGTCACAAAATCTTGCTGCACCAACCTGGGCCATATACTCTCCTGATTAGGCAATTCTCCACTTGAACAACCTCTACATCAGTACAACCCCTAATAATCAAGCCAAATATGATGTCATCATAGGTCTCTTTGCTGATGCATCCTAGTTAGGTATAAGTCATCTTCACGTCTTCCTTGATTCCATGTTCTTCGTCTCACAACTAAATAGAACCTTTAGGGTACATGACCCTTTCATTTTTTGGAAATACCTACATGCACAAAGGTTAACACATGGTTTTTATCATATCACATTTTCACATATACTAAGAAATCGAAATCATATAGTTGACCACATTTCTAATCACATCCTAAATTGGCATGCATCACATATATATCATCATTGAGACACATAAAACATAATAGACTTATCCATCAATAAAACACAAAGTACATCACATGTATACATGCATACTGCATAGAGACACATCATGAGAGCTACAAAAAATACCTCATATATTATAATATATATATATATATATATATATATATATATATATATATATATATATATATATATATATATATATATATATATATATATAGATATATATCATCCAAAAAATATATGTACATTTGCTGGTCATAGCAAGAAAAATGAGTCATAAAAAAAGGGGAGCAACCTCATAAAGGGTGCTTCCCTTGGCACATGTAAATCCTACATCTAAGGCTGGGGCTCAATATCCCCTACACCACCTGCTCACACTACACCACCTGTTGGAGGCCCTCCTTCCTCACCTAATGCTTGATTTAAGATCAATCATGTAGTAGCCACCGCCACTGCCAAATGGCGAACGATAGGGTACCTCTCTCTATCCCAAGCAATTTTCATCTCAATGACCTCCTCCCCTAGCATTGCCACTCCAATATTGGGCATTCCCTGGACAATATATGCTACACAATCCCATGGATTCTCAACAACATTTTCCCAGGTCCACAACATCTCAACCTCTACTTGGAGCGTTGCAACCTGACCCTTTGCTACAGGCCCACCAATATCTAGTCATGGCCTCCACTTTGGAGTCTCCTCCCCTCTATCATCCCTCCAACGTCACTGCCCTGTAGAAGTGCTAGCCTCACCAGGCCACTGAGGATCAACCCCTACCAACCTGCCCAAAGGGCGCTTGCGCGGACCAACATATGTAAGAAAACATACATCATATCAACATCATATACATCATAAAACCAAAACATATACAAATCATAAAATGCTAAAATAATACACACATACCTTTAAGCCCCTAAGCATCTCCTAGGGGCTATCCCGTCTCTAGATTGCTTGTGAAATCCAACCCGCGATAAGGATATTGTAGAATCAGTTGAGGGTTGGAATCAAACCAACACTCAACTATGGGTGTCCAGTATCGCCCTACCTCTCCCAGACCTACTTGGGCCATCAAAGGTGACCACCTTCGAATCTGGGGCTCCCTCAGTGGCCTGGGAAACACTTGTATCACTCACCGCAACATCACAACTCTCTCATAAAGGATGCTACGTAACACACTAGCATAGAAAAACTTGTTGGT
Organism: Pinus taeda; assembly: GCA_000404065.3. Taxonomy (NCBI): domain Eukaryota; kingdom Viridiplantae; phylum Streptophyta; class Pinopsida; order Pinales; family Pinaceae; genus Pinus; species Pinus taeda. The sequence goes on from APFE031489692.1 coordinate 204,326, forward strand.
CTGACCATGGGTCAACTGCATCAGTTGCATTATCATCCTCCAGTGGAGGAAATCTACCTAATCAAAGAAGGTGCCCACCCACACCCTGTCCAACACAACAATACGGGTCCCTGTGATATGATTATGGGATGATGACCTTGCAAACCACATTATCATCCTTGTTGCTTCTTACACTTTCAAATCTAGTATCAATGCAATCCAAATCCACCCTACTTAAATGGGTTGCACCCACAGTGCTCCCCAATTCATGTTGGCAATGCCACCCCTCAAGAAGGCAGTTATGTTGATAGCACCTCGCCCTAAGGTATTAACCCTATAACAAAGTATATGTCCACCTCAATGGTGAGCACTACATTTATGCCTCGAATCTTGAACACTTGCCGCTCAGGCCTCCATAAACTAATCAAATATCACATTAAATCCTCTTGCAAACTCAACAAGGGGTTCTGGACACACTTAAGTAACCCCCACCTAGTAAGATGGACATGAGTTTACGCATCAGCAGCCATCATTGCACATCAGCTATCCCATTCACACTCTTGCCATGAAGCCATCCTATCAAAAGGATAAAATAAAAAATAAAATAAAAATCAACCCCAATACTAAAAATCTTAATCTTTGGTAGCTCATGTGTTTGTTCCCTAAACAAGCACATGATCATGCACCTGTCATTCATATAGGCATGCAGGTATCACACACTTTTCCCCTTTACAGTCATGCCATATGTGTAACTGTCAAAGCTTTACCCACGAGGTTCTCGGTAGAAGACCTTCACACTTGTTTTGCATATAGTCACACACATGACACAATTGTTACCTTTTTATCCATGATACCTTTAGCTTGAAGGTATCATGTCTTTTTTCTACACACATGTGTGCATTGCACGACTGTTCTCACCCTACCCATGCATCTTATGCATCTATACACTCCTAATGCATGTGACATAAAACAACTATCTTCTAGTTGCCCATATGGTTTCTACGTTTTTCCTAAAAAGGCCTATACATGCCATCTTGTACAACCTACCTACCCTAAACTACTAATTTCAGAAAGGGGGTGTCACGTTGGCTAAACCTAAATCTAACCGTGTGCTACTTGGGTGCACCAGATGACCACAACGACTAAAAAGGCTGGTGGGATCCGCTCTAGAGTCCATGTTAGCAAAGTAAAAATGAGGTGGAATATGGGCCCACTACCCTTATATATAACCATTTTTGTCATTTTTCTAGTGGTTCATTCAAGAGCCCATGACCTCCTTTCACAAAACCATTAATGATGTTGGGATCAAGACATCTTCATCTACATCATCGTACTCTACATTCCATTTAGTTGGCATTTTTATTTTTGGGCACGTTCTTCATATCATAGTATCCATTAGGTGCACATTACTATGCTTTTCAATACATCTTTTCTAGCTCACCCCAGTTTTCATATTGTTACATAAAGATTTTTTCACTTAGGGTATTGGATTTTGAAGTTGCAAGTTTCTGGCAGTTTCCCAGTAATCTCATTCCCCCTGTTAGAAAATTATATATTACAGAGCAATGGAACACATAAAATAAATTGCAGAAAATGCATGAAACAAGAGAGACACAGATATACGTGGTTCACCCAATTTGGGCTATGTCCATGGAGAAACAGCTAGTCCTTCCTTTTATATTATCTAGCAAAATGAAGAGACACAACCTACAGCAGATCCGCTGTAATTCCCCCTTTTCTCTCACACAATCTCCTCTCTCTTTCTCACTCAAAATACAAATCTACATAGACACAATACAATTCCCTCATATATAGCAAGGGGTTTCCTTCTAGGGAAAAAAACCATAAATTAAACATAACTTATACCGTCAGATCTCCACCTAATGAATGGCCCAGATTGACTACAAAATTACAACATTTTACAAGGCAATTTTACATCTATTTTTAGCTTTGGGGGCACTGCCCATGATCCCCCGCTAGGGGTGGGGCTCACAATAATCATCGTCACGCCCCTTGGTAGCGTACATTTTACAGGCGGCATTGCCACCACATTATGAGTTGGGGTCCAATGTGGTGATACCTCTAAATAAAGAAGATAATCAAGCTCCACACCCAACAATCTCCCACTTGGAGATTGATTATAGCAACTCCACCACTGCTTCATTCGCTGGACAATGACTCCACTTTGGACCTGGTTGTTTCTCATCTTCTTCAACATACTTGAAGACCAATTGAAACTGATCAGAATCTCATTTTCTCCCTGGTTACGACTTTTGTTAACATATCTGCAGGATTCTGGCTAGTGTGTATATTTTCCAGCTTCAACTGTCCATCTTCCAACACTAACCATATGAAATGGTACCTAAGTTGTATATGTTTAGTCTTGGAATGAAATTCATAGTTCTTTGCAAGATGTATGGCACTCTAGGTGTCACTGTATAACCTGACCAACTCCTGCTTCTTACCCATTTCATCCAGAAACCTTTGTAACCTAATCATTTCTTTACTAGCCTCTGTAGCAACAACATACTCTTCTTCCATTGTTGAGAGTGAAACAACACTTTTCAGTTTTGAAACCCAACTAAAGCTATTCCACCTACAGTAAACACATACCCTATTGTGCTCCTCTTATTATCTCTATCATCCACCATATCTGCACCAACATATCCTTGTAGAGCAATGTTTGAATCACCAAAGCATAATGCCTGATTTGTTGTACCTCTCAAATACTTGAGAATCCACTTCACCGCCATCCAATGTTATTTTCCTAGATTGTTCATGTACCTTCTTACAGCTCCCACTGCATGTGCAATATCAGGCCTTGTGCAAACCATTGCATACATTAAGCTTCCAACTGCTGATGCATATGGGACTTTAGACATATAATCCATTTCTTCCTGAGTCTTGGGACACATTTCCTTACTTAGTTTGAAATGGCTAGCCAAAGGTATACTAACTGGTTTTGCATTCTTCATATTAAACCTTTTCAACACCTTTTCTATGTACTCACTTTGAGACAATGTTAATTTTCGATTCTTCCTGCCTCTATTTATTCTCATACCAAGGATTTGTTTTGCACAACCCAAATACTTCATTGCAAATGAGTTCGCCAATTTTCTTTTGAGCACATTTATTTCCTGCATGTTAGAACCTTCAACAAGCATGTCATCTACATACAATAACAATATAATATAGCTGCCATCATTTTTCCTTTTGAGATAAACACAATGGTCAGAGTGACATCTAGTATAACCTTGTTCAGACATAAACATGTCAAATTTTAGATACCACTACCTTGGAGCCTATTTTAAACCATACTAGCTCTTCTTCAATCTACACACTAGTTTCTCTTTCCCTTTTACATCATATCCTTGTGGTTGTTGCATATATATCTCTTCCTCCAAATCCCCATGGAGAAAGATTGTCTTTACATCTAATTTTTCAAGATGCAAATCTTCAGGTGCTACTAGACTTAAGATAGTTCTTATTAAAGTCATTTTAACAATAGGAGAAAATATCTCATCAAAGTCTATACCCTTTTTCTGTGCAAACCCCTTCACCACAAGTATAGCTTTATACCTTTTTCTACCTCCATCTTTTTCCTTCAACCTGTAAACCCATTTATTCTGCAATGTTGTTTTACCTGTAGGCAAGCTAACTAAGTCCCAAGTTTGGATATTTGCTAAGGAGTCCATCTCTTCTTTCATGGCTTTCTCCCACTTCTTTCTAGTTTATACCTACACTACTTCTTCATAACATTCTAGTTCACGAGAATCAATCAATAGTACATAATATAATGAAGGAGAGTATCGTTTAGGGGGTTTACTTATCCTGGTAGATCTTCTAACACCACTTCCAGGTGTTTGAGGTGTTTGTTTTTGTTGTGGTTATTGTTGTTGTTGTTCTAGTTGTTAATCATTATGATTTTTAGGCACCATCACTTTTTCTGTGATCTCATAAAGCATTGTATATTCTCTGTTTTCTTTTCCCTGTTTCTTTTCCTGCAGCTGATCCTTATACAAAAAAATTTCATTGTATATGACTTCTCTGCTTCTAATTATTTTGTGTTTTTCATAATCATAAAAGTGATAACCAAAATCATTAACACCTTATCCAATAAAGGTACATTTCTTTGATTTTTCCTCGAGCTTTGTTCTATTTTCTTATTAATGTGGACAAAGGCTTCACAACCAAAAGCCTTTAAAAATGAGTGGTTTACCTTTTTACCTGTCCATGTCTCCTCTGGAATACCACCATCCAAGGAACTTGAAGGCCCTCTGTTTATTAGATAAATGACAGTATCTACAGCATCTGCCCAAAATTGTAAAGACAATCCTGCATGTAATCTCATGCACCTTGCATGCTCCATGATTGTTTTATTCATCCTTTCTGACACACCATTTTCTTGTGGTGTTCTTGGAACTGTCTTCTCTCTATGAATCCCATTCTTTGAATAGTACTTATCAAACTCTTTGTTGCAATATTCACCTCCATTGTCTGATCTGAGACACTTCAACCTTTTTCTTGTCTCATTTTCAACCAAAGCTTTCCATTTCTTGAAAGTATCAAATACATCAGATTATTTCGAATACAATAAATCTAGGTTTTTCTAGTTGCATCATCAATAAAAGTAACATAATAATGAGAGCCACTGAGTGATGATACTTGAGTAGGTCCCCATACATATGTATGCACAAGCTCTAATTTTTCGCTCTTCTTTTCTTTCCCAACTCTGAGGAATCTGACTCTCTTCTATTTTCCATAAACACAATTCTCACAGAGTTTTAAATCAACATGCTTCAAACCTAGCAACAAATTTCTTGAGTGAAGAATCTGAATCCCCTTCTCACTCATGTGCCTGAGCCTATTATGCCACAATTCTGTATCTTCTCCTGTAGAGGTTAAAGCATTAAAATAATTAGAAATACCATTGCATAAATATAATGTACCAACCTTTTCTCTTTTTGCTATTAACGGGGCTTCCTTTGTGACCTTCCAGGTTTTATCTGTAAAAGTTGTTACACAACCTTCACCTCCCAACTGCCCTATTGAAATCCAAATTTTCTTCACATCTAGAACATGCCTTACCTCCTTCAACAACCATTGATTTCCATTTTGTTGTTTTAGAAAACTGTACCCATTCCAATGATTTTATAGGGTTTATCATCACCCAATCGAACCTGTCCAAAATATCCTTGAACATAATCATGAAAATGTTTCCTATCAGGTGTGGCATGGAATGGGGCCCCTGAATCTACCACCCATGCATCGATAATATTTTCTAATGAAAGAATCAAAGCATCTTGCAACACATCACCTTGTTGAAAATGGCAACAAGAAATGCTAAAAATAGAGATGCTAAAAATAGCATTTCAGGTACTAGTGTTGGACATGGCAACAAGGAATGAAAAATGGAATAACTAAAAATAGCATTGCTATAAATAGCATTTTACGATAGATTCCAATTTTAGTTAGTCCCTGAACTAAAATTGAGAAGCAAAATTCGAATTTGTTCTTAGCAGCTATTTGATTAATAATTAATTAATTCTTCTTGAGTTAATTAGTTGCAGGAAATCAAACATGAAGTCTATGTGAAGACATGCAATAGTTTCTCCATTGATTGAGGATGTTATCTCTTGATTAAAGGAGATTAGGACAAGTTGTACTTTGAGTTGTAATTAGTTAGCTCAGTTAGCTGAGCTAAGTCTAGTTAGATTAGTTCAAATAGTTTGTTGAACTAATTGTGAGTTCAGTTAGTTAATGCTTGCATGCATGTAATTGATGCTCTCCAGATAATTGAATATTCTCTCATAAATAACTCATGCATGTCAGCGCAGTTAGAGACCCAGTTGATATCAGAGGAAGGGACAGTGTACTATCAGTTGGAGGATTTTTCCTATATAGGAAAATCATCCATGTAGAAGGAATTATCTCCTTCAGGATTGCGCGGTTACTACTGAGCCAAGTGAGTAGTGTGAGGTGGGAATTCACACAAGTGGAAGCACTAGACCCCAAGAAAAACTGTGCAAGGAAATAGGAGACTTGGAGGGCAGAGGAGAAGGTTTCTGAGAAGCCTTTGACTGTCTATGAGCAACAAAGGTATTGTACTGAGAGAAGGATAGCTTGTAAGCTAATGCTTTGTGTAATCTGAACATATTTCCACTTGTATGACAATACAGAGATCGGTGTTTTTTATCTGAGGCTTTCCCCAAAGTATTCTTCTATGTTCATGTGTGATTGAATCTTCTTCTCTGTTATACGTGTTCTGATTGATCTTGCTCAAATTGATTAATCTTTCGCAAAGCTTGATAGTAGAAGTAGATCAAGTATTTTGCTTTAGTACATTGCATTATCAGGTGATCTACAGTGAGAATTTCTACATGGTATTAGAGAAAAGGTGATCAAAGTGAAGAAAAATATACAAAGAAGTGAGAAGTTCGAAGTTTGAGGTTACTGAATATAGAAATCGAGTTCTTATCACATCTCATTTTCACCAATGGCGTTCAATGGTTTAAGACTCGAGTATGCCCTTGATGGAAGCTCAAATTATATAGCCTGGAAGGATCATATGGAAGCAGGATTAGAGGATAACGGTCTAAAGGACTTCATTGATCAAGAAGTCCCCAAGTCGATAGCAGCTAATGCTACAGAATTGGCGGAATGGAAGAAATGTGTGGCTAGAGCAAGGAGAATCCTTCTGGAGGGAGTTCGAGACCACATTGTCTTGAGTCTCCATGGGAACGAGACATCATTTTCAACGTGGAAAAAATTGAAAGATCTATATCAGAACAAATACGATCAGAGGAAGCTGGTTCTGAAAGACAAGCTTCGAAAAATCAAGTGCAAAAAGGGCGACATGATCTCTACATATCTGAACAATCTCACCACCTACAAGGATGAGCTTGGAAGTGTAGGGATCACGACAGCCGATGATGACATGGTGAGTCTTTCTCTTCTCAGTCTTCCTAAGAGCTGGCATAACTACCAAGACTCGGTAAATGGAAGAGAGAAACTACCATATTGGGAATGACTTTGGTTGGATCTGATGTAGGAGGAGATAAGGAGAAGCACCAAAGATGGTTCTTCATCCAAGGAGGATGAAGAAAATTGTGCCTTAGCAAGTAAGGCAAAGAAAGGGAAGGAGAAGGATTCTCATCCCAAATCCATGTCTTCCCATGGTGGGAAGAATTTTGACAAATTGAAAGTGTGATGCTTTCATTGTCATGAGGTGGGCCATTTTGCAACAAATTATCTATTGAAGAAATCCAAGATGGGATCCAAGGAAGGATCTGAAGGTGAGGCATTGGCCTCACAGTTCGAGTTGGATTTCACCCTCTTCACATGCATGGTTTCATCCATGGTGGGATGTGGTTGGTTTCTTGACAGTGGAGCTTCATTCCACATGACCGGATATAAGAGTTTGTTTGGTACCTTGGAGGAGAAATATTTCCAGATACTCATAACGATGGGTAATGATGAAAAGTATAGTGTCTCAGGTGTAGGCATGATTGTTTTTCAGAGGGAGCATGGAGCTCAAATTATCTTGACCGATGTCAAGTATGTACCAGGATTGAGGTAAAATTTGGTGTCGATCGTAACGCTAGAAGACAAAGGTTATGATGTAGTCTTTAGTAAGGGAAAGGTTTTCCTTCGACACATCACCACTAGATAGGTGAAGCATATTAGTTCATGAGTCAAGAACCTGTATGCTCTTGAGGTTCAAGATGCATGCAAAGCCTTGAGAAGTGAGGCAACTGTTGGAGAATTGGTGGTTGAGAGGGAGAGTACATTACCTCTAAACATGCAGCTCCAGAAGAAGTCTCAAACAATTATGGAGGAGCCACAATTGGAGAAGCAGCTTCAGGAGGTTGTGGAGTAGCCACAACTGGAGAAGCCGAGAGGAGATCAATTGGAGGCATCCACTCATGCAGAGACCTCTAGTAGGGGGATATTTCGAGCCAACTGGGTAGAGGGAGCACATGCATCCATACCTCTAGGTAGGAGGTGGGGCGATGTGGAGTGACCATTTCAAGAAGGCTGGAATAGGGGTAGGATCATTGAGGTACCTAACCTCTTTGATTAGACCTTGCTACAGGAGCCCCGACGAGGAGTAGCAGGACTAGCTGAGTGGGTAGGGATAGATGCGGATGGAGTGGCAGAGAGAGCTACAGTGCAGGAATCCCAAGATAGTGTAGAGCTAGCAGGTTGCAACAATGCGAGAGGCACTGGAGTGTTGCACAAGTGCAGGATGGCACAGAGAGGTGTGCAACAGTGGGAGATGCATGGAGTGTTGTACCAGCTCAGAGGTCAGAGAGGGATCACTCGTCAATGATAGAGGGAGATACAACATCAAAGGGTGTTTCTAGCCCAACAGAGAGGCCAGTTGGGAGATTTTTTATTTCTAGAGTCGTTGGAGCAATAACACTTGGGAGAAGTGTTGCATTTAGAACATTCCAAAGGCTCAAGATCATGTTCGAGTTGAATGCCTTTCTTGTTGAGAGGGAGTGTTGAAAATGGCAACAAGAAATTATAAAAATAGAAATGATAAAAATAGCATTTCAAGTACCAGTGTTGGACATGGCAACAAGGAATGAAAAATGGAAGTGATAAAAATAGCATTGCTATAAATAGCATTTCGGGATAGATTCCAATTTTAGTTAGTCCCTAAACTAAAATTGAGAAGTAAAATTCGAATTTGTTCTTAGCAGTTTTTTGATTAATAATTAGTTAATTCATCTTGAGTTAATTAGTTGTAGGAAATCAAACATGAAGTCTATGTGAAGACATGCAACAGTTTCTCTACTGATTGAGGAAGTTATCCCTTGATTAAAGGAGATCAGGATGAGTTGTACTTTGAGTTGTAATTAGTTAGATTAGTTAACTGAGTTAAGCCCGGTTAGACTAGTTAAAATAGTTTGTTGAACTAATTGTGAGTTCAGTTAATTAATCCTTGCATGCATGTAATTGCTGCTCTCCAGATAACTGAATATTCTCTCATAACTAACTCATGCATGTCAGTTCAGTCAGAGACCCAGTTGAGATTAGAGGAAGGGATAGTGTACTATCAGTTGGAGGATTTTTCCTATATAGGAAGCTCATCCATGCATAAGGAATTATCTCCTTCAGGATTGCGTAGTTACCACTGAGCCAAGTGAGCAGTGTGAGGTGGGAATTCACACAAGTGGAAGCATTGGACCCCAGGAAAAACTGTGCAAGTAAATAGGAGGCTTGGAGGGTAGAGGAGAAGGTTTGTGAGAATCCTGTGACTATCTATGAGTAGCAGAGGGATTTTATTGAGAGCAGGATAGCTTGTGAGCTAATGCTTTGTGTAATATGAACATATTTCCACTTGTATGATAATACAGAGATCGGGGTTTTTAGCTGAGGTTTTCCCCAAAGTATTCTTCTATGTTCATGTGTGATTGCTTTCTCATTCTCAATTATATGTGTTCTATTTGATCCTTCTCAAATTTGATTAAGCTTCCACAAGTTTGTTGTAGAAGTAGATCTTGTATTTTGCTTTAGTATATTGCATAATCTGTTGATCTACAATGGGAATTTCTACACACCTGTCACATTTGCTTCATGATGTTTTCTTGTTGTGCGTCTCCTTCTTTTCCCTTTTGAAACTTGCACTCTTTCTTCAGGTGTCCTTTCTTCCCTCATTTCCAACACACTATCCCCGATTTGGACTTGGATCTTCCTTTCCTTGACTTACTGCGATATCCTGGGCTCTTCCTCTTTCCATTTTTCTTCTCCTAGTCTCTGCAATCAAAGCATTACCTGATGTCTCACCAGAGATTTTCCATTGCATTTCCTAGCTAAGGATTACACCAACAACATCATCAAAATTTAAAGTACTAGATCCAGATACAGAGATACTAATGGCCATAACTAAACCATTCCAAATTTTTGGCAATGAGCATAGGAATAAAAAAATATTAACTTCATCATCAAAAGTTACCCCTATAGAACTTAACTGACTGGTAACTGTATTAAATTCATTTAAATGATCAGCAACAGATCCACCTTCTGACATCTTCATATTAAATAAATGCTTCATAAGAAATACCTTATTTCAAATAGACCTTTGGCTCTGATACCAGTAGTTAGAAAATTATATATTATAGAGCAATGGAACACATAAAATATATTGTAGAAATATAAACACTTAAAACAAGAGAGACACAGATATACATGGTTCACCCAATTTGGGCTACGTCCATAGAGAAACAATGAGTCCTTCCTTTTATATTATCCAGCAAAATGAAGAGATACAAACTACAACAGGTCCATTGTAATTCCCTCTTCGCTCTCACACAATCTCCTCTCTCTTTCTCGCTTAGAATACAGATCTACATAAACGCAATATAGTTCCCTCATGTATAGAGAGGGGTTTCCTTCTAGGCAAAAAACCTTAAATTAAACTTAACTTCTCCTGTCAGATCTCTTCCTAATGAACGACCCAGATTAACTACGAAATTACAACATTTTACAAGGCAATTTTACATCTATTTTTAGATTTAAGGGGGTGGGGGGGGAGGCACTCTGAATAATTGTCGTCACCCCCCCTAGCGGCGTACATTTTACGGGCGGTGTTGCTGCCACATTACGAACTGGGGTCCAATGTGGCGATACCTCTAAATAAAGAAGATAATCAGGCTCCACACCCAACATTGCCAATGTCAATCGACAACTAAGGTATCGTTCTTTACATTATTCACTTGACATGATAGGCTTCCTCCAAAATCTTTGCATATCTTAATGTCATTTCTCCGAAAGAAACCATAAGGTCCACCATCTCGACCACGTTTACCATCACCTTCCAACTGCACATGGTAAACGTCCATGATGGTTGATAAAGCCTCACTCACATGGATTACCACATTTTATAGTACCTCTAATACTATTTATATCCATGGCCATTCTCCCAATCTCAAGAACCATTTTCACCCACATGTCTAAGAAGTCTAGCCTCATAATTCTCTTCTTTGCTCATTTCTTACCAGCCCCACTCCTGGGTTTCCCCTCCTATTTATCAACCAGATCGAATTGAATACACCTGCATGTTCTACACTTGGCCTACCATTCATCCACATTGTAGCAGACCATCTACGTCATTCCATCCACATCCTCGACCCCACATTGAGACTATCCAATGGGGCCCCTTCCCATAGAAGAAAACCCACTTGCAACATCACACATGCCCTCACTTTCTTTGGGGCACCTTTCTCCATGTTTGTCGGTCTCCCTGACATTCAACCTCAGCATAAATTTTCATGTCAGGGTAGTATCATACATTGTAATCATTTCATTTTCTCTCATTCATTCAAATACCCATGCATCCCATCGCACCCCCTTCAGTAGTGCCTTACATCAGATGTGTGGGGGCATCTTAATACACCTATTTGTCAGAGATGTCCCTGAGGGTGAAAGCATATATCTTCATTGGCTATCAACATGTCAGTTATCTCATCGTTGAATTGACAAGATGTTTTCCTATATATTTGTACTATTTTAGTCCTAGTCATCATAATGAGCATGGGACATGTTCACCTCGTATAGACACTTTTGTATTATCATTTATTTAGAACATTTGTTTTTTGTGAGTTCTCAATTAAGGGCACATCCCCAATCATCTCTACAATGATCTCATCTCTCTCAAAAAATCACATCAAACCCATCTTTAGAACACCAAAATGTGATGTATTTCGGTTATACGCTTTCTCCTAACCTCGTACATCAGTGGGCAACTATTAATATGGAAAATTCATACTCATATTTGTACAAGCCAGGTGACACCTAGAGTCATACAACAACATGTAAAGGTGAAGATTTTCCAATTGAAGACATCATAAGAATAAAAAAATCAAAGGTTTTCAAATTTTACATTTAAAAAATCAACCCGCACGGGCTATTCAAAGGCTGAAATTCAATATCATGTGACTATTTCTTCAATAGTCACGTGGGTCACCTGAAAGTCCAGTTAGCAGTCCAGTACCACTCCACATGATTTGGGTTAACTACTCCTGACATGTACTTCCTAAGGACAGATGATTTCGAGCCTACCTGGAGATATGAAACCCCCAAGGAAGTCCTCATTTCCTTCTATCAAGTCATTTTCTCATTAATGATCCAATAGAGGGAAAGAGCAGTTCAAATTCTATATAAAAAAGGAATTGAGAGACCAAGAGAAGATGTGTGAGCATTGTTATGCTAGCAAAATTTCCTGAAGGCAATCCTGCATTTCATTTTTGAGAGAGTTCCATCATCATTGAGATTTCTTTTAACTTCTTTGAGAGAGTGTGAGTTTGCATTGGAGATTGAAGAAAAGAGTTCATTTTTTATATCTCTTGAGAACCATTGCTTAAGAAAACTCTCTTCAAGTGTTTGGATATCTCATTTGTATCTCTTCTACCAACAATCAATCAAGGGAATTATGTTCTTATGTCTTTGTTGATGTGTTTATGACTCATTTAAGCATTGTTTCATGTTCTTTGTGTTAGTTTTTTTGTTTAATATTGCTCGTGCATTGTTCCTATATCATTATATTCTTTGTTGGTTCTTATTTAAGCACTAACATCACCCAAATGTTTGTATGCTCTTTGTAGGTGACAACCAAACTACAAGGAAATGTGTTTTGGGAGCCTTGATCAACAAAACACCAAATACAAAAAGTGCTTATTTATTTTTCTTATTAGAAACACTTAGTGAGTTAATTACCTTTTCATCCGCCTAACTCTCCTCTTTACAATCGTTTCATAAACATTTTACTCTATTTTCCACCTATATCATGAATAGTATTGTTGTCCTTGTCCATGCTTTTGTTTTGCATGACATGAATTAACCAATACACATTATTTAAATCTAATATGTTTGTGATATCCCGTGGCTTGAATTTTTTTATGTAATTAATTGTGCATATGTGTGTTTAATTTTTAAATGTTCAAGTCTAAAAGACATTTGAAGAATTTAATTATCAATAATTTATTATTGATAATGATTGATTATAAATATGTAATTATGATTTTTAAATAAAGAAATCTAGAAAATTAATTTTTTAGTACACGTGGCTGAAAGAGATGAGGCTACAAAATTATTGGTGAAATTAATTACCCATCAATAAGTCCTAGGTATCTAATCCAAATGATTATATTTATTGAGAAATTATGGAATTGGCCAATTAATTATTTCCCTAAAATACATGAGGTTGTCTTTAGGAGTTGGGAAGAGAAGTTCAGTAAGGAGATAGTAACTAACTGCCACTTGTTGGTGAGGTGGAGGTAGTTACTAACCACCAAAAGAGTGGTAGATGGGTAATTCATAAAAATCCTTTTGTCTACTTGCTTATTAATTAGGAATGTTTGTCTTGTGCCATCATTGCTTAAGGTAATTAGGTTAATCTTATTTATATAAATTACTTTGTTTATCTCATAGTTAATAATTTTTTTCATATCTATGTTGTTTTGTGCTAAGCTGTAAATCATGAGTTTTATCCATGTGGGCTAGTTTGTAGTGGATTTTTGTCAATCCTTGAGAAATTGGTAATATTATTAATGCATGCACTATGGATAAAAAGTAAAAAAGAATCACTATCAAATATGTGAGGATAAAGAATTTTCTATGAGCTAGATATATTTAATAATTTTTTCTAGCCATCATTTTAATTATTTTAAATCACATGAAAATATGCATGAGACACATAGATTACCCAGGAAACCCAAAAGGGAAAAAAATTCTTCTTGTTTTTGTTTATTATTGATTTATGGAGAATAAATTATTCACTTACAAAGTGGGTTTTTCCTTTTCAAAATTACCCCTACAAGGTTTTCAATGGTGTCTCTTTCTTTGGTGACTAATCAAAGGACAACCTAAGTTACTTAATGGATCCTTGAAAGTATATGGTTAATTGACATATGAAAATTATGGGATGGTTTGTTATATCTCATCACATGAGGACCTTTATGACTTTTGGTACATTTTATAAGTGTCCCTTCTTGAGCCACTTGAAACAACATTATTAGAACTCTATTTTTGTTCGAAATTACTTTGTGTTTTTGTTAGGAGTTAAATTAGTTTGGTTTTATTTCTTGTTCCTTAATTACTCTTTCATTATCTTGTAAAAAACTTTGTATTTGAACCATTAAACTCCTTGTGGTTCCTATAATATATGTATATGGATCTTAATGGTTTCCATGTCCTTTAGATTCTATTCAACATCTTCAAAATTGAAATTTTCACCCATGGGATGTTGACATCTTATTTGAAACTCCTGAAATTCTAGTATGGGTTTTTTCAACAAGCTTACTTTTCTCATTGAAACTATTTTCTAAAACCTCATTTCCCTTTTTGTTGGGGAAATATAAGCATTCGCTATCTCTATTTCATATCTAATTTGAAAAAATGGCCACAAAAGAAAGTTTGTTAGACAACATTACCATGGATTTTTTTTTGACATTTCACAACATTGTGAATGTATATGTCCTATTTAAGCATGGGACAAACTATATTCTTATCAATTTCACATGTATTTTCAATGTCCTCTCTCTTTGAGTCCATTTTCTTGTAGCATAAGAACATGTCCTCAATTCCCTTTGTGAACTATGAAATCCAAGCATACATTGCGGGACTTATGCAGAAGTAAGTCCAATTGTGGCATTCCTTTTTTATTTCAAAGTAAGTTTCCCCTTATGGAGTGCAAGGAATTGTACCCTCAATGTCAATGATATTTTTACTATCTTGACTAAATTTTTATTGCTTCTTAATGTTGGCATGTCATTGAGACATCAAGTTTTTGGTTCTCTAAAAAATCCTCTACATTCAAGTGTTGATTCCAATTTTTGGTGTATTTTCTTTGTCACTAATAAAGTAAATGTCCCTTTTAAATTATCCCATCCAATGGCTTTGTTTTTCCTGTCACATATAAAATGAAAAATTACTAGGTGGGACATGTGTCCTCTAAGTTTTCTATTCCCCTTGTCTATTATATACCTACTAGGATTATCATTTATTTAGTTCATCTCTTTTTCCATTACTTCACTATTATCAAATTTTGCATCCCTTGGTTGATTATTTGATCTCTTGTGTAGCTACAAACGCAAGTGTGATATGCATCATCCAATATTTCAATGTTCAGTATCCATAATTCACTAATTTATATATTCAAAATTCAAATGTTTTCAAGCTTCTCCAACATTTTGTTGTAGATTTCAATGTAACCTCTTGTATTATGTGAAATGTATTGAATTTAGTTTGGATACAGTTCTACACACTTGGCGCCTCAGAAAGATCAACACAAATAAAATCGTTTCTTAAGAAATACTACCATATATCCTTGTTAATGTGCACAGAAAGAACATAATAATATTTCCTCAAGATATATAAACAATTATCCTATGTTGGGACTTCCTTCCATTTGTTTCTATAGAGAAAGAAAGAACAATGATCCAAAATTAAAGGTCAAAGTAGTGGTAATAGCACCAAAGTTAGGTTGTGTATAACACTTGGATCTAGCTCAGACATAAATGTGTTTCTTGGGGGCACTTAATAACCCTATAATTTTGTTATTTTCTCAATGCAGTTGTCCTTACCCCTGTTCTTTTTCATCATGCTAAATAGGGACATGTTGAGACTTAAGTGTTCATGAACTAGAAACTTGTGTCATTTTTGGTATAAAAAATAACAAGGGCACCGTATGTTTTTTAACAATGTTGAACCCCCTCTTCTAATACTACATAAAGATGTTATATGTCATCTCCATTCTTGTTAAAACACTGATAAGTAACCACACACCACGAGAACACTTACCACAATTATTGGATTGGGTTTCATATCTTTATTATGCATTTGACAAATATGTTTTAGAGAAATATTATAATCCATAATCTAGACATACCCTGCAAGTGTTGCATTCCACGAGATTTTGTAAGAAAACTTATGTGCATTCTCTGTACATCTATTTTTTCCATACTTATCTAATAGTGAAGTCCTTTCATTTAACAACCAACTCAAATCCTCCTCTTATTGTATATTCATGGATGGTTTTATCGAGTGTCATGGACACTAAGGAACCCCAAGTAGGAAGAACACTAGTAAAGAATATTGACATCATTTTTTTTTTACCTAGTCATTTTTGTGTTACAACAATAGTAGCATTATCACAGGTGCTCTCTTTCGCTACATGAACATTCTTCTTCAATAAAATGGAATGGAATTTCCATATCCATCACCTATCCTTTCTAAATGGCTATGGAAAAATGAAAAATGCTTGATGAGAACAAACTATTTGTGATCACATGTTTAGTATTTGATGATAATATTATGTCATAAGGAAATAACGAAAAATATGTGTTTATTATTTCCTTTGGTGAATTGGTTGTATTCTTTGATTTTCTTATTTTATTGTAACATGGAGAATACATAAACCCCATTTTGTTTAAGAGTATAGAACTAAGCCAAGCATCCTTAGCTCTAATCTCTTAAGTATAATTAATAATGGTTGGTTAAACCTCCATAAATATATGCAAGGAAAGATAGCATGTATGCATTGGATGTGATCTCAAGAATATAAAACTAAGCAAGGATAGTTAGAAGCATGATCATGTTTCCTTGTATCTCAAAAACATAAAATCATATATGTGTTCACATAGGCTAATGAAAACCAAATGTTGACTAACCTTGTAACATTAATCAAAATGTGAATACGTTCCTACTTTTAGCCTCAAATAAAATCATTGTTAAATCACGATAGAAAAAACATAGGCATGTTGTGATGAAGAAATGCATATTCCTTTCCAAAAAACAAAACCATCTTTCATTCAAAATATAAATTTCCTCATTGTTGTAGGCATGGCCACATTGTTATCTTATTATGATCATGTGTATTAACATTGTTGGTTGAGACTTTAGGGATGTTTCCCTAAAATTTATGCAAGATTGAGAAACAAGTCCTCAAGGTCAATAAAATGAAGGATGCTTGATAAAGAGCTAATGAATCCTAAGCAAGGAGACTATGGAAATTGACTCAAGCCAATCCCAATGCAAGAGGAGCCACTAAGTTAAATAGGATGAAGGGGAGTGATGAATGATGATTCTTGGATGAACTCACAAAGAACCCTACTCAAATCAATCTCTTCAAACCATAAAGGGAAAGAAACTTGCTAAAAGACCTAGGCCTGAAACTAGGGTTTCATACCTAGGGCTAGCCGAATATCTCAAACTAGTTAATAAATATCAAACCTTTTCAAGGGAAACTACTTTCTAGGGAAGGTTCAATTTAGGGTTCATTTGCTTAGGAAAATTAAGACCCATATACTAAGGTATGAGGCTTCATATACATGTTTTTCCAACCCTCTTTTTCCTTTTGATGGTTTTATTTTTAGTTTGGGGTATAAATGGATTTTGACATTTCTTAATTTATTGTATCAACCTCTTTAGCGTCTCATTGCTTAAATGGCTCAAGGGTCAATCAAGACTTCAAGGGCTAACCAATCTATGGTGACACCTGTCCTAAATCTTGGGATGTGAGGAGATTTTTAATGAGTGGAACATTGTAAGTATGGTCCAGAGATGGGCACACTTTCAGCACTCCAAGTATTCCCACTCAAGATCATCCTAAGAGAAAGTTAACCTTGAAACATGTCACACTTTCTAGAATGAAGGGATAACCACCAAGGTGAGGAATAGGGAACCAACCCCATAATTATATAATGGTCATGTTCAAGTGAATTAATTAGAGATTTAGAAAACATATTTCCTTCTTAGGAAGAATCCTATCCATAAATATAGTATCCCAAGGCATATTTCTCCAAAGCCACTTTCAGGCATGTTATTTGAGAAAAAAAATCCATTGATGAGTCAGCTAAAACACTTATAGAATCGTAGGAAGTATTTCTATCCTAACAAGGCATCAAGGGAGGGGTATTTCATCTCCCATATAGGAATATACAACTCTTAAAATACAAATTTTTCTATCATAATTTAAAATATATGGAGAGACTTGAATAGAAATCATCTGCCCGCAACTGAAGAAGGATGGTTTCTTTTCCACCTAACTATAGGATCAACTATCCCTAACTCTTTGTACAAAAAAAATCCATTTCCATAACCAGTTATTATCTTTAAATATTACTTGATTTGTATTCAATTATTCAAATCTTCTTAATTGATTGTATTACGATCTCTTTAGTCACCAATTTTCTCATTTTCATAACCAATTAATAGCACCAAAATTTACCTTATTTTACAGCTATTTTTTTCTACTAAATAGATATTTGGATTCCTAAGACCAACATTCTCATTTTCCTAATACCAAAAATTTCACATTTACATGATGTACACTAAATCCCCAAACAACGAAATACCGAGTACTAAAATCTATTTAAAAAGGGGGGATCATATGTGCACATTGGCATGTTACAAGCCATGAATCCACTAATTGCTTCTCTCATTCGATGGACTGTAGGTACAACCAAATAGGTACCTATCATATATGTCTTAACCAAGCAAGGGAAGTTTAGGTAGATTGGAGGAAATTCAGAGATCCAGTATGTCTAATAGTTAGAGATCATCAACTAAATGTGAGAATATCAAAATAAAATTTCGTAGACACATGGGATTTTTCCTTGTTGAAGGGGGATTACGTTCTTATGATTTTGAGAGTGTAGATGACATAGAGATTCCCTTGAGGTAGAAAAATCGAGTGAAATTATGGGTACCCAAGTACCTTCCTCAAGTAAACACTGATTTTTGTCTCAATGAGAGGATATATCACATTGTTCCATCATTGCTACGTTGTTTGGGGCTATTTTACATGGCAAACATCAAGGTTTATTATGATGGATTAGTTGAACTGATGGAGTATGTAGACCCTATTAAAATTACAAATATTTGATGGAATAGGTCCAACATACATGAGCTATACAGAGATATGGATTGGCTACAAATTATATATAGCTAAGAGACAACAATAAAAATAAAGGAGTGTCTATATGTATTGATGGAAGGAAAAAAAATCGAGGAATATTATGGGGTTTATAAACAAGTGACACAACCTGGGACAACAAATAAGCAACCCAATTACATATTTGAGGGACATGAAGGAAACTATGTACTCATATGTGTAAAAAAATAAATAGCTACAGGAGAATAGTTGTTGATCAATTACAACTTGAATCGAATAGATACAAACATTGCTATTATGGGGGCAGTACATAATTTCTCATTAATGATTCTTATATTTTATGTTTATAAGTGGTACAACATTTCCTCATTATTATGTATCTATTTGTTTTTGTAAAATGATATAATGCATTCATATAAAAATATGCTTATGAACTTATTATAATGTATTCATGTAAAAAATGCTTATGAATAGTAATATGAAATTGCATTGTTGGTAACACCATTGTCCCAGGGTGACAAGGGGAAGGAACCAACGTTAGAGAAGTCCATAGATCGTCATAAGGAAGAAATTATAGATGAGAAATCTATTCCTCCATGGACCCAGTGCAAATAATAAACAATCTTATGAGAATATCAAACAATGAGCTCACTTCTTTGATTGAGATTCAATCAAAGACATAGTCGACAAATGAAAGAATTAAAAACTTGATGCAGAATATCCATCGTTATGGTGTAAGCATGAACATGTTTAATTATCCCATTTATTTATATACAATTTTAATTTGTATACACCTACAAGGCCTTTATAAAAAAAACTCATTATTTTTTATAGGAGTTTTTGGATGAGTTTGGTACTCAATGTATTCCTATGAAGATTAGTGTTGGTACCAACGTTATTGTTACACTAGTGCAACATCATACTGGTACCCATTTTCAATATATGCCTGTGATTGACACGCTAGTTTATCAAATTGGTACACCCCTCCAGGGTAGATGTTAGTACTACACCCACTGAGCAAGACGAGCTAAAATGTGCATGAGATTCTGACAATGAAATTCCACATTTTTAAGCATGCTTTCCTAGATCTACCTGTGTCACTAGCATGGGATCACTACCAATTAATTTTTTGGTAGACGATGAGCATATCCTTGTGAAAATAGAACAGGTTTCAGGTATTTTTTTTTTAATATTATGTACAATCTAATTGAAATTTATGTAGAATGTGCAATTATTTTAAACTAATGATAATATCATTTTTCAGAAAATGATAAATTTTATAAACACTTGAGTGACCTAACTCTGGATATCTTTGGGCCCACCATATGTTTAGGGTGGAATGCGTAAAGTTTCAAGTTAAAATATGAGCTCATTAGCAAGCTGCTTGGCCTGTTCCATGATGGTTCCTTCAACAAATCCGATGTCACCTCAAAAGTAGGAAATTATTAAAATATTTGTGGGTATTGGTTGTCACCCTCCTATTCTACTTGGACCCCCACCACTGTTTCTTTCAGATTTTCAGTTTCCTTAGTCGTAGCACGATTACGTTTTTGGTAGTTTTTCGGGTCCTGAACATTTGGAGCCGTTTTGAGGCCCTAAACGATGTTTTTTTGGAAAACAAGAAATCACGAGACGTTGACTCATTTTTTAAGTCAATAGTTGTAGTCCTAAGATAGGTATTTCTAACGAGGTATTATGTGCATCAAATGGAGATCATATGCCAAAGTTACGATCGCGAGAAGTTGATGTATCGGTTTACCGAAACAGGGCCCATAGTTTTGGTCGTTCATCTCCTAGGGTTAGGTTTTTGGACGTTTAGGGTTTTCCATTGTTTTTCAGTAATAAATATGCCTTCGAGCCTCATTGTAACACAATTTAGAGGCATGTAGCCACCACATCTCTTCTAATAGATAAGCTACCATCGCATGAGCTAGTTTATTTCCATTCTGTTTGTAAGCATATTTCAGTTCTTTGATATTAATAAAATGAAGCGTTATTTCTGTTGCACATCTATATGTTTGGTTATATATGTATTTTTTTTCATTCCTGTTTAAGTTTAGATCTGTGGTATCAGAGTAATTATGCTCTTTCTCTATTTTTCTTTGCATGTCCCCAATGAGGTCGGGGTATGAGTTAAGGCTCGAACTAGTTGAACCCTTGCAAGACCATCCTCATAGACCTCGACAACCTCCCATGGTGAAAGAATATAAAGACGAGGGAGTAGGAGATCCTTTCAAAATATTTCTCAAATAAGCCCTCGAGTGACAAAGGAACACGATGATGGACAACTTTGCCCAGATCCTTCGGCGGCTACCCACAGGTGAAACATCTTCTTCCGGAAACCACTCCGGGAGCACCACTCCCTTTAAGGTGCAAATTAACTTTGACATCCACATATTTGAAAGTATGATAGATGTAGATTCCATAGATAAATACATAAAGTGGACCACGCCGTGGTAGAGAAGGGACCACTATGTGCTAGAGTTCACAAATATTTTTCATACCCTTAGCACGAAGTTTGGTATCAAGGATTTTGAGTGGCATTTGGTACTCAAGTTCTATGGTTGTCTACACAAGTACATCCAGGACGATATGGAATTCCTAGACATCTCCTTGCTTGACACTTCCTATTGATACGCTGTCAAGATCAAGCATAAATTTAACATAAAAAGTGATACTTTAGATCTGTGCATCCCAAGCAAGGGAAAGACGCCCCCAAGCTACAGAACAAAAGACAAAGCCAAGGCGGGGAGACCTAGGACAACCCGTTGAAGCTGCAAGCCTATGAACAACACCACAAAGACAAAGAAGGACATGGGGAAATGGTGTGAGTTCCATCAGAGACCCACTCACAACACAAGTGAGTGTCAGACCAAGCAGTCATTGGTGGCTGAGTTGAAGGGTTCTGAACCAAATGCATGTTCTGACTCTAAGTCAAAACTCGACAAGGGAAATGACAGAGGGAATTAGATTATTGAAGTGGAACCCAGCACCACCATTTCCACTACCAATATCTAGAAGAATGAGCCCAAAGATTTGGAGGAGGGGGAGTTCCTCTTCCACTCACAAATGTGGGTGAAGGGTTCTTCGCTGCATTTAATTATGTATAGCTGGAGCCAAAAAAACCTCATTTTAGTAGAGGTTGTAGAGCTACTAGGACTACCAACCATAGTACAGCTGTAGTCATACACAATCGGGTGGCTTCACCAAGGGTGATATCTCTGTGTCAACCAGCAGTGTCGCCTTCCCTACACCATCAAGCTCTTCACAAATGAGGTATTGTGTGATGTTGTACCTCTTGAAGTTTGTGATGTATTATTAGGAAAACCATACTTGTGGGAGAGACATTTTTTATATGAGTCTAGGCCCCACACTGTAATTATTACTTTGGGAAATAAGTTGTACAGGAGACTAGAGGTAGCACTGCCTACCACCATCTCTTTGATTAGTGAGAAGCAATGCAGTAACATCATTTCCCAGACCAAAACATTTTTTTTTCCTTATGATTCACCCTTAGGGTAAGAAGAATATTGTAGCCATGGCCTCCATACAGGGCTCCTCTGCATGGCAGAAGAAGATGGACAAGGTCACGGAGGTGTACAGGGACATCTTCACTTCACTCACATGGGCACCTCTACACATTCAGATCAAGCACTCTATTGATCTGACCCCACATGCATCGCTACCCTATGGACTAATATATTGATGCTTTGTTTTGGAAAATGTTGAAATCAAGAGGCAGATTCAAGAGTTGTTGCAAAAAGGGCACATTACGCCAAGTTCATCACCCTGTTGGAGACCGATCGTGATGGTATAGAAGAAGGACGGGACCTAGAGATTCTGTATTGACTATCGAGCACTGAACAAGGTCATTTTCTAGAATAGGTATCCAATCCCACTGATTGATGATCTTCTGGACCAGCTGAAGGGTGCCAAATATTTCATTAAGATTGACTTGAAGTTTGGGTATCACCAGGTACCAAGTGAACCCTCTAATGCGTGGAAGACTGCCTTGAAGGCCAAGGGGGGCTTTTCAAATGGTTGGTCATGCCTTTTTGGTTGACGAATGCCCCCGTAATTTTCATGAGGTTGATGGACGACATCTTGCAACCCTTCACCAACTCAATCGTGGTGGTGTATTTGGATGACATATTGATCTTCAGCCAAAGGTTGGAATATCACCTCTGCTATATTTGACAGGTCCTCCAAACTATCCAAGAATATAAGTTGTGTGCCAATTTGGAGAAATGCACTTTTTGGTATGACCTAGGTTCAATATCTGAGGTACATCATTGATGAGAAATGTGTGCATTTGGACCCAACCAAGATACAATTCATTAGGGATTGGCCAACCCCAACCACTCTAACAGAGCTCCATAACTTTCTAGGTCTTGCCAATTTCTATCACAAGTTCGTGTTGGGGTTCTCTCATATCACTTGACCTTTAAGTCAAGTCACCAAGGGTGGAGCGAAAGAAAAGTTATTTTGGTTTGAATCTCAATAGAAGGCATTTTATGAGTTGAAGTATTTCCTTTTCTCTACACTATTTCTCACATTACCATACCTACAACAACCATTTGAGATTGAGACAAATGCCTCCGACTATGTTATTGGTGCAATTCTTACTCAACAGGGGCATCCAGTGGCATATCACAGTGAGACATTTTCAAACACAGTCCAAAACTCTCCCATATATGACAAAGAGATGTATTCCATTATCTAGGCATGCTAATAATGGAAGCATTACAGGATAGGGAAGGAAACGGTCATCCACACATACCACTGAGCCCTGAAGTTCATACAGACACAAGGGAAGTTGCAGAATGATTTCCATCAGAAATGGTCCACATACTTGTAATGGTTCCATTTAAACATTAAGTACAATAAGGGAAGCACCAATAATGTTGCAGGCTACCTCAGTTGACCATTGGTCATGGCACTGATCACTGTGCTCGACTCTTGTGGGCAGGAGACTTTGGGGTGGCTGCATCTTTACAAGATCAATCCAGAATTTGGCAACACATACCAAACACTTCTAGAAGGCAAGAAAGTTCCAAATTTTCACCTCCAGGATGCACTGTTATGCCACTTGGGACACATCTATGTTCCTTCAAGCGAACGTGCCAAGATGATTTTGGAGGTGCACTACAGTTGGGTTGCTGGACATTTCGGAGTAGATAAAATAGAGAAATGTTACAAAAGTGATACTTTAAATTTAACATAAAAAGTGATACTTCATTACCTCGTTCATCTTCATCACTATTTGATAGACCATCACTATCTTCATGAGTGTAGTAGCTTTTCTTATTTGCACCCTGTTTCTTGTTCCATCTAGCAGGTTCCTTTCCTTTATCCTTATAAGGACATTTTGCAGCATAATGACCTACTCTTCCACAAGCAAAGCATTTAAAAGGCAACTTACCTCTGAACCTTCCAGAACCCCTTTGAAGATTTCTGACAAAGTTTGATTCTTCTTCCTCTACTTCTGGAACGTGGCTTGCTTCATAATAATCTCCTTTGCCTGATGCCTTGAAAGCAACTTCTCTTCTATTTGATGGACCTCCCTTTCTCATTTCATAGGCAGTTAGAATTCCATGTAGCTGAGACATAGTAAGAACTCGTAGATTTTCCTTTTCTTCTATTGCAGATACTTTAGATTCAAACTTGGGAGACAATGATCTTAGAACCTTTTCAACCACAACAGCCTCTTTTATTTCTTCACCTAAATTTTTCATACAATTAACAATTTCATCTACCCTAAGAAAGTAGTTAGCCACACTTTCATCATTATACATCTTGAGGGTCTCATACTGAATCCTGAGAGTTTGAAGTTTGGCACGCTTTACCTGTTCATCTCCTTCATAACTTGTGACAATCTTTTCCCATATCTCTTTTGCGGATTTATAGTGCATTACCTTCATGAATTCAGTTTGAGATATACATCCTAATAGGGTACTGACTGCTTTTGCATTTGTTTCATACTTCTTTTTCTCGTCTGCATCTGTAGGAGTAGTTGAAGGAAAAGCATATCCTGTCTCTATGATATTCCAAACTTCTGTACCAAGAGATTGAAGATAGGCTGTAACTCTTACCTTCCAATAATTGAAGTTTGTCCCATCAAAGACCGGTGGCCTGATAGATGCTTCCTTCTCGTAGTTGCTCATGATAAAGAATCTTCCTTCAAGCTATCAAGCTTCTTCAGAAGGACCTGCTCTGATACCAATTGTTGAAAATAATACTGAGAGGGGGGTGAATCAGTATTATTAGAATAATTATTCTTTTTCAAAAACAACTGATATACGCTACTTCAATTTAATAAACCTGCGTATGTACGCATTTATGCAGAAGAAAACCCGCGTATACAGAACATGCTTTTATTTTACTTAATCTTTCTGATGATGGTTGTTAGTCAGTGATGCAGAATCCAGAAACAGTATCCAGAGACAGTAAAACAGAGCAGAAAGACAATCAGACACAAGAACACAAGATATAAGGTGGAAACCCAATGTGGGTGAAAACCACCTGCTGCAATTCGACTCTATCTTCCTTTTAAATTAGAAAACTTCTTTTACAATGTACTGGTGCAGTCTTTTTACCAGTACGCAGGCTGCAACCTGCAGTGAGCTACTACTCTCTCTCGTTCTCCAGATTCTCCTGGAAGGGAGCAACAACCCCCTTTAGCTTTTGTACTAGCCAAGATACTAGTATGTAGGTGCTGACCTACAGAAGGCTACAACCTTCTCTTTCTTCCAGGGACCACTTTTCATCAATTTTCAAACTGGATCCATGAACATCAAACAATCTTCTTTCCACCAACTAGATCTGAAACAAGTAGATACTCCTCTGACAGCTGTACACAGAAAACTGTACCAGAAACCATATAGCAGAAACAGAACCCAAAACTCAGCAGCAATAAGCAGAAACAGCCAGATCACAACTTAAAGCATATACGCAGTTTTAACAGTCTGCAACCTGCGTGCATACGCTTCTGCGTATGGAACAACCTGCGTATACGCGGCTTAACTTCACCTAAACAGCGTGTATACGCACCTTCGCTTCACTAAACCTGCGTACAGATCTATAAAAGACAATACACTCTTCCAGACATTCAGTCACTAAATAACCCAGATCATCAGACTTATAGATCAGACGAGCGCCACATCAAACAGATCAAAAATCAACAGAGATACTATCATTAAGCTTAAAGATTATGACCCATGAATAGACCTTGTCCTTCCTTTATGCTAAAGTCCCTCCTTCCTTCAGATCCAGATCTGCATCACCATCCAATATATCAGCTCTAGCCCTTTTCTTAGATCTTCAATTATAATTCAGATATATATTTGTCACAAGATCTCCTTCCTCTTTTATAGTCCTAGGCCTTCCCCAATACCATGGTCCAAAACCATAACATTTCAATACCATGAACCCAAAAACTGTGGATCGGCACAATTGACGAGACGCCATCGTCCAAAACATAGGTTCAAGATCCAAGATCTAACTGCCATGGACCAAAAGAGTGATCACCAACATATACGCGCTTTTGTAATGTATAAACCGCGTGTATACGCGTCTTTGTCTAGATGAACTTGCGTATATGACTTTTTCTACTTTCTGAGTGCCTGATTTGAGATCTGTTACCAGAGAGGGTTGCCATCAAGGACAACACCTGTGCCATAGCTCCAAACCTGTGCCATAATGCCAACAATTAGAAGAAGGCAAGAGGCCATTTGTAGTGATATGGTTAACTCACTTTCTGACATCAATGATAACTTTGACTAGTCAACAACATAGGAGTGATATGTGAATCTATCAACATAAGAGAAAACAAGTAACAATATTTTGAGTATCAGATTAACAAAATTTGGGTGTGTTTTGGAGGTCTTTGATTACATATATTTTTTTATATCTCTGTGCAATTAATTTTGATTCAAGAACGGGACAAATTAAGCTAGGAGCGATGAAGATTCCTTGAAATGACAAGGCATTTAGATGGCTACTCAAGTTATTGGAACTAAAAAAGAGTTTAGAATTTATCTGATGTGAATAACTTTATGAAGCCAGAAGCAGGTAAGGTTGACATTGTGCAAGAATTCATTTCTCCAATTTTTGATGTTCCTTCTGATCTTTCTCTGGTAGATATTTATTTGTTTATGCAAATTTTTAGGGATTTCTGTTGGTTCTTTTCCTGCATAATAGACCAAGAAATTATAACAAATGTTATGAAATGCATTTTTTATGCTTTATGAGACATACAAAAAATAACAGTATTTTTGATTGGGTTGATGTTATTTCTAATGAATTAGTTGTTCAATTAGATACATTATCCATGAACAATAGATTGTTTATGATGGCGTACGTGATAACAACTCTTGTGTCAATTCATGTGTTTTAAATTTACCATGTAATCCCAAATTAAATTTTGGTGACGAACCAATGCAGTTATGGTATCCTATATTGTGGAAGCACAAAGCTTCTTTAAATTTTCGTTTAATTCAAGATGTGTTTATAAGGAAAGTGTATTTCATGGTAATTGTGTAAGAACCTCCTCAAATATGTAAAGAGGCCGAGGTTTTCCTATCTTGCAAAGGAGAACATGAGGAAAGAGAAAGAAATATAATTATTCAAACTTATGGTTTTTAAGATATGTCATTGTTATTTACAAATTTTGTTCTAGATTTGTATTTTGTTGTTGAATTTTATATGCAATATCGTCATTGGCTAGTTACATTTGAACATAAAAAGAAAAAATAATTTATTTTGTTTCTATTGACTATTAGAAAAGGGACTATGCAGAATACGACTCACAATAATGTTCTTTCAAATTCTTTAGATGTTTTTAACTTAGGTGAATTCGAAGCTACTGAAGGGTTTCATAGAGGAAGAATTTTCATGGAACACTTAGAATCTATTAGGTAGGGGAACTTGTTTCCAAGAACTAGAGAGCAATGTGAGGAGAGTCACAATGTATCAACAAAATATCAAAAAATGCTATTAGATGTTGAAGAGATCATTGAAAAAAAGATCATCGAAACGGTAGGGAGATACAATAAAATAGGTACAAATTCTATGGGACAACCTTAATCTTGCACGCACAGTTTTAGTCTAACTTCATTTACCAACCCAAAAAGGAAACAATTACTACAAGTGAAAAACTAGTTAGCGATGGGCTATCAAGTGGCAAGGATGAAAAATAAAAAATTTGAGGCTGAAGGAAAATATAAAAGAGATAAAAGATACTCTAAGTCTAGGTCCTTTTTTGAAGACTCCACTAGCAATATGCAGATCACCATTGGAAACTTCTAGTCCTGACATATATCATAGATTTGGGAAATCCTTCAATCTTCTTAATGCAATGAAATCATATATTATTAGTAATATATTTGAAAGATAGTGAAGTTTTGAATCTGCATGGAAAACAACTTTTGATTTGCAACATTTAAAGCAAAGAACTAAGTATTCTATCTAGTTGGTCAAAATTGAGCTCGAGGGAGATCAGGAATTCGTAGATAATGATCTATTACCTTTTAGTCGAAATCTTGATTTACTATCTGACCTAGAAAAATGTAAACAAGGGTTGTCAGATGTTGATTAGATGAGGTAGATCAGGGTTGCATGGTCTAAGAAAATAAAAAATTATAGGACATTATTTCTAAGTATGGAGGCATAGAAAATGGAAGTGTTGATGTGTATCTCAAGGCCATAATGATTTTTCATGATATAAATGGTTTGTGCATTACATATGAGTCTATATTAATTACGAAAGACAAGTTGATGGGCAAATTGGAGAAGCTGAAAGAATCATAGGTAAAAGAGTTTGATGATACAATTGATTTTACTATAGAGGAAATTAGCAAATGGTTAATTACTTTTGTTAGTATTAATAAAGACTACCCTACTTTGGATTTGCAATTGCAAGTAGAAACTAGAGAAATTGAAGAGGAGATATTCAATGAATGTGTTAAATAGGACATTACTGTCACTCTGATGAAATAATTCATTGAAGTTGAAGTGAAGGAATTCTTTGTAGAAAGTGTGATTATGAAAGATAGATGAGATCTAAACAGTATCGAGTTGTGCTTTTGCATATTATAAGTGTTTAATACATTGGAACATTTGTTTTATTTTTTGTAACATTCATCTATTGAATTTTTCTGGGTACGTTATGTTGGAATAGTCTTATTCCTCATTGCAGTTCCTTGTTTTTTGTTGTACACGACTTTCAGATATTGTGGTCGACAAAAGCCCAACCTCAGTTCCCATTGGGATTAATGTGTTTACTTTTATGACTTCAGTATTAACATTTTGATAAATTCTTTATGTAACAAAGGCTATTGTTTGGATCATGAGTCTATAATCATACCTTGTTTGGATTCTATTTATTGTCTTTTCTATTTATTAATTTGTTTACCAATTATATAAGCAATTTTGAGACAATGTTTCACATTGTATGTTGTATAAACCTGAATTATAAGACATTGCACAAAAAACACCAATTGTAGATGTGTTTTCCAATATTTTCTTTGAACTTTTATATGTTAGCTAATGTTTTGTAATAAATGTTACTTAAAATGGATTTATGTTTACTCTATCCTAATGATAAAACGATTAACTAGGTATATTTAGAATTCTTACATAATGTTTTCCCTGTGACTTGTATTAGTTAGGATTATGTAGTATTCTTCAAGAATATTTATTGAACATAAGTTCATGAGACTATGATTTTGAGCTTTAATATTCTTTGTAATAGTGTGAAATTGATGACAATGAAAATGAATGGTTAGCACGAGTTTTGGTTCAGAGATATTTATTCCATTTGTGATGTTAATTTTAATAATATCTATAGTGATTAGCAATTTAATATAAATATAATTGTTGCTACGATAACTATGTTCATTACTGTTCAAGGCTTGTGAAGCACAAAGACTCATTAATTTGTTCCAATTCTATTTACAATGGAAATGAACATTTGGCAAGGATTTTGGTTATTAGATATCTATTGCATTTGTTGTGATTATCATTTGAACATGAATACAATTATTGTTGCTGTAGCTATGTTTATTAATGTTGAAGTCTTCTCAAGAAGAAATACTGATTATTCTGTCCCAGTTGTCATTATTTATGAATGCATGTACAAAAGCGAGAGTTGTACACATTAGTGTTTCATTGTGCATCACTTAGAATGAAATTTTTCATTGTGCAAAGTAAGATTCGTTCCAAGAGTAAAAGATCCACACAATCGAACATTAACTATGATTAACTCATATTTGTTTAATAAAAATATTTTATCACTTTATAAAAAATCAAGAGGAGCTTATGACACAATAAATTAATTTGCTCAACTTGAAAGCAATATACGATAATAATAATATTAATAATGATAACACATTAAACTATGGGTTCTATTTTTTGAAGCATTTTGCAAAAACTTCATATTTTGTTTTGTAATAGTAAATGGTAAATCTGTATTTGGAAGAATTTAGTAATAGAAGTGTACATTTTGTTTTCTTAAAGAAAATAAGTATTTAAATAACTTGTGCTAGATATAGAAACCTATATTATTCTGCAGATCTTTTCTTATCGGAAGGTCACATTAAAGCTTACATTGTGTTCAGGAAGCTACTTTCACATATTGAAAGATTTTATTAAATAATTATAAATCTAAAAATCATAAATATATATTACATTAATTTAACTTTATGGTGAAATAAAAATTATTTAATAATTTTTTTTATCAATTGAAAAACACAATTAATAATGTTTTATGAATGCTAATTCATTTATTTTTTAATACATGCAGGAAAGCTTTGACCCGAGAACTGTAATTATATGTATAGTTTTCTTTATACCAAGAAATATTATCTTTGTTTCAATTGGGTACTAAGTTTTTTCTCGAAGTTTTAATAATTCCATTTATATCTAATCATTTATTTATGATTATGTTTATGGAATAGTGAAATGTCTAATGCTATTTGCACAATATTTTTGAATACTATATGCATTTGTGATATGTGTATTTTTAATGCCTGTGAACAATTATTTTGTGTGGGAGAACAGGTGTGCGAAGCCATGAACAAAATATTTAATTCGTAGTGTAACAAAAACATTCATTGGAAATATTGTAGTTTTGCATATAAATTTCTCATCAACAAATTTTTTTTTCCCGTACTCATTATTGCTTCTTACATTTGTGAATTAAATAATAATTATCAAATATTCAATTAAATGTTTTTTAGT
The DNA here is from genome assembly GCA_000404065.3 of Pinus taeda. NCBI lineage: Eukaryota > Viridiplantae > Streptophyta > Pinopsida > Pinales > Pinaceae > Pinus > Pinus taeda. Next base: position 235,443 of record APFE031489692.1, read on the forward strand.
GCGCATGAGCAACGTTACTATTATTGAACTGGTACTAATGCGATTCAGTAATTGTAATCAATGTGGAAGGGGCACACTGTAAATGGAAAAGGCACGAAATTAAAAACTATCATTATGTAAAATTGAAAAAAATAGCTTTCATTGTGCAAAGTACACTTTCCTCATTTTCATACTCGACATAGTGACATTAACAATTTGGTATTCTTTTGGTGAATGAACAAATCAACATGTAATCAGGAACGATAAATGCTACTACTTGCAAAGTGACATCGATATAGTAGTGGATGTGATTATTGACGACTTGTAGGCTAGTTGTCATTATTAGAAAGGTTTCACATTTAATTTATTTCGTACATGGAGTAAATGGTTTTTGAATTTTGAGATTTGTTTTTAAATTATTTACACTACTTCGTGGAAATGTCAACTTTTCTATTTTTAAATTTCTATTTATTCAAAATGTTATGTCAAAGAGATTTAACATGTAGAATAGTAGTATGTAGCACAATGAAAAAATAGTAAAATTTAGTACTATCAACAATCACCACGATACTGAAAATCCTGAAGCTTTCCACCTATAATCTAGTTTTCCAAAAAATCTGTGTCTGATTTTCTACAAATCATACTGGAATTCTATCATTTTATGCACGAAATTGTGTCCTATTTAGACTATGAAAATTATTCATACTATTTCCCATAAACGTTGAGTTTTACATTTTGAATCACTATTTATTGAAAGTATCTTGTAAAAGAGATTTCACATGTAGAATAGTAACATGTGGTGATTGTCTAGCATATTGATAAATCTATACCTAAAGGGCATTGAAAACATTACATATTAACATATTATTTTAAAAGTACATAGCAAAAATGGCTAGCAAGGGAAGGAAATAAGCTATTTTCATTGATACAATTAACCCACTTACATCGATAAGATATTTTAGTGGTAAGCTACTTATCAACAATATGTGAATATTTTCATGCAAGAGAAGAATAACGATAAGATTTGCTCTAGCAGATTAGTGAATGTTGCATGCATCCGAGAGGTTTTTTCTTTAAGAGAAATCTTTTATTTGTGTGCAAATAATTTTGATTTAAAGATGAAAATCATTATGCTAATAGTAAAAAATACTCCTATTTCTTTGACTTCGGAGGCATTCAAGCACATATTAAAGCTACTGAATCTAGATATATGCTTAGATTTTTCAAAAGAAAATAGAATTTTAGAGTCATAGACAAGTGGCTCAAACATCATTCAAGAGTTCATTTCACAAACTTCTGACGTTCCTTCAGATATTTTTTTTCTAGATATTACTTTGTTTAGACAACTGTTTAGAGAGTTTGTTGGCTTTGTTCTCATCTAATGGGCCAAGAAACTACGGTCATTGTCCCAAGATCCATTCTCTATTTTCTCTATTATTCATATAAAAAATTTATGTATTTGACTAGGCTCATCTTATTTTAAATGAATTGGATTTTCAATTAGTGAATTTATTCAAAAGCGGTAGATTCTTCATGATGACGTATCTGATAACAACCCTCATCTCAAGTCATGTCTTTGATGACTTGTTACATAACTCTAACTTCAAGTTTAAAAAATAATCGACGCAGTTCTCTTATCCCATATTGTGGAGGTAAGAAGCTACTTCAATTTTTTGTCCAATTAAAGATATTTTGTAAAGAAAGTTATTTGCATGAAAAATGTAAAAGAGTACCATCGAATATTTGGTAAAATGTAAGTTTTCCTTTGGGGAAAATGGATACATGAAGAAGGAGGAAATAATAAGGTCTTTCATGTTTATGGGTTTAAGGGTAAAACATTATTTGTTCCAAGAATTGTTATAGACAAGTATTTTGCTGCTGAATTCTATAGGAAATACTACGATTAACAAGTTATATTTGAAAGAAAAAATGATTTCTTTTCCATTTACCGTTGGACAGGTAACCGTGAAAAATGGAAGCCACCTTGCAAAGCTTGCGATGTCTTTGCATTCTTTTAATTTAAAAGAAGTTGAATCATGACAAGAGATTGACCCATAAACCCTATTTATCGCACATCTAGGTGTAATTAAATACAAGCTATTGTTGACAAGACTTGTAAATGAACGAAAAAAGAGTCATAGTGTTCTAAGTAATAATCAAGAATCGAAAATGAGTTCTAGATAAATTGTTGAATAAGTGAGTGTCAACGTTGAAACAAAGTGCAAGCAAAGAGGCAGAAACCCTACACAGTATTCAACTTGGACATCCAAAATTGGGCCTTCACCTTAGAGTGAAATAAAATGAAAATATACTGAGGGTGAAAAGTTGATTTACAATCAACCATGAGCTTGTGGGGATTATAAGTAGCCTCGTCAGATATTTATTCCAAATAAAATTCACATCAGTAAAGGAAGCATTGAAGAAGTTAAGAATATGGAAATTGAAAGTGGTTCACTACTTGATTGGGTTATGTTATAGACATATTTGGGCACTGCAACCCCAATCATATATGTCCATAAACCAAGGGCTTATGAGTCCCTAAAAGTGTTGTTTCACACCCTAAAGGAACAAGATCAGCTCATTACATCATCTCCCAGAAGTTCTCCATGGAAAACTGCTCATAACTGGTCAAAACTGGACCATACAGACTGCTCAGTGCTAAGGGTGCAATGCATCTCACCTCCCACATGAAAAAAATGCGATGTATGAAAATCCCTTCTGTAGGGTGCAATGGGCGAGAGTAGACAAATGGCAGAGACAGTTTGCAAGGTGGATGATCATGGAATCTTCCAGAAACTTCTCCTGTGACACTTGCCTCTCTGAATTCACCCAAGGATGAGTAAGAGATCATGAATCTCCAAGTGGAACCAAGAACTATTAGAGAGAAGACACTAATCAAAATCCCAGAAGCTGATTCACCCCCCTGCAAACATATATATATGGATCCCTCATCCTAGAGATCCAAAGGCTAGAATCTTGTATTTTGTAAGGAAGTGTTGTTGGTTTCTTTGTGCAACATCATAATGTTGGGTGATCTAAGCTTTTCATGAGGTGAAGAAGGGCTTTCATGCTGGGAGGATGACACTGGGTCAGATCAATGGGTTGTAATCCTCTCTTCTACTCTTTCGATCAATAAAGCTATTTGAGTTTTCCTCCACATTCTTGTATGATTGAATTGATATATGCATTTGTGTGGTCAATATATATTTGGTCCTATATTGTTTATGATTGTAGATCCCTATGCTTTGAAGGTATTATGCTGCTTTGACTTTACAGGTGCTCTTTGAAGCAGGACAAGCAAGGAAGATGCGGCAAAGATCTATCAAAGGAGAGAGGACACAAGCAAAGAGTCAAGCGAAAGACTGAGGTTGGTACTCTCTACTTCTCTCTCATCTACTTCTCATAAAGGAAAACGAAAGTAACTTTAGTTTGTTTGTTTCTAAGATAGTTACCCGTCTGAGTGGGACTAGCAGCTCTAAATGGACACTAGATTTCTTGATAAAAAAATGGCGACTCCGTTGGGGAACGAATAGCTTGTTTTCTTGTTTATATTTGCTTTATAAACTACAGACGGAGCCTGAAGTTAAGCCAGCTAGCCTTCGAACTGCATTTGCTATGCAAGTGCAAAGTAGATCAATGATGCTTCAATCCATCTCCGGGTTTTGTTTATAAATTGAACAATTGATTTGCAAACATCCTAATTGCCCTGGTGGTGGCTCAAGTAACCTCATCAGAGCAGCCTCTATGATTTGTATTTATTGACTATCATTCACTCGGCCTAAATCCCTGAACTAAGCTGCAAACTATGACCAAAAACCAAGTTAAAATCTCGTCCCTAGACCATCGCACCTTCTCCTCTAGGCAATCTAGATGCATCACACCTCCCATGTGAAGTAGGTGAGATGCATCCCTGTTTCCCTGTGTTATAGGTGCGATGATCAGATAAGACTGTTTCTGCCTCCAGATTTTGGTTTTTTCTTCACTCTCTTCAAGTTTATTCAGGAGTTTTGCTGTCTGTGATCAGGATAACACTGTGGAAACTCCATTCCTTTACATTATTCAGCCTCCATTGTACAAAGAGTTGTGAATGTTGTTATGTATTGTTCGCCATTTACAGTTCTCCTTTACAAAGAAGTAGCTTAATGGAACTGTCGTCTTTTGATTTGGAAGTGTCGCAAGTGTCGTTTTCAGTCAAAGAAAAGAATCCTACTCTTCTTGAAGGTTGATTACATTGTTACTCTTGTATTTGATTTGAATTAATAGTATTTCAAGTGTCAAAAGCAGTTTTCAATTCAAAATCACAAAGTGTCGTCATTGTCCTCCTTTCGTCTTTTGAAGAGAAAATTGTTAGTATTGTTGCTTTGAAAAAATAATTCAGATTTGTACTTAGCATTCTTTTTGTCATTCACACATTAAGAAACTGGAAAAAAAATACATGCATGTGCATTTGCATTTAGACTGATTGTTGATTTTGATTTAGGACAGTGCATCTAGTGTGTGCTCTTTGCTCTATGTTGAAAGAATCTCGCTTCTCTTTCCTTAGTAGCTAGGATTTTCATTGCAAAAAGAGGAATAAACAACTGTTTATCATCTTAGATTGCATTTTAGGAATTGTATATCTACATCACGCGGTGAACCTTAAAGGCAAACTTCTTAAGAAATATCAATTGTAAAATAATTTCAATGAACATAAAAACGCTTTGGAACCTAACACACAACATTTAGAAGTCTAGGCTAGAGATGTATTCCGGCGTCGTAAAGCCTAGTAACTATCGCTTTCATCGTAGGTTGGGTGATTCCTCCTCTTTGAGACGACAAAGTGCCAGTTATCGGACTTATGCTCCCACCTCTACCGTCGAGTATATATTTAGAGACCACAATAGGCTATATCCTTTATCCTTAGAAAGCTGTGTCTGCCGCCCTATCGATCGCAATGCACTGAACACAACATTCGGGAAGATTGACTGCTGTACCGTAAAAAGTATTCTGCAGTTTTGTGATTGGTTTGGTAATCCCTCTGTCTAGATTTCTAAAGTAGTCTCTTTCGTTCCTTTCTATAATCCTTAAAGAAAAGGTCCATCTGAGCACTTGTCACTTCAGGCTCATTAAAAATCGAAGGTGACTAGAGTCATCTTTAGCTTTTTCTCGACTCTTAAAAATTGAAAAAGCAAGTTGTGTCAAAGCGCCATAAAATCTATTTTAATCGGAATAACGTCATTGTTCCCTCGTTGATCTTAGGTTGAGAAAATGGAGTCCACCAACCAAGGATTTCCCCTTGGGGGAAATCCTAGTCCTTTCTCCTCTTGGGGGGATGTTGGTGCACCTCATATGGCCACATTGTCCCTTCTAGGACTGACAATCAGCTTGCCAGTATGGCTCTTCTCGACCTCTGTCGTTCAAAGCATGATAATTCCTGAGCAATCAAATCAGAAACTAGATGATACTAGGGTTACCCCCAACCTTCTGCTTCATTTGTTTCTCCCTCCCCTCCTTCCTCTTTGCTTGGTGAAGCTAGTAAAACTAAAAACCAAGTAACTGAGAAGAAGAAGAAAGGGAAGGAGAAGAAGAAGAAGTAGCCAAAGGAAAAAAGGGGCAACCATGCATCGTCTAGCGAAAATCCGCACACTGCACCATCTAGACCAAAATCTCCATGTGTCATTTGCAAAGGAGACCACTATCATCGAGATTGTCCTTGCATCCCATAGATCTTAAGGGACTGGTCTCCCCGCTTGCACAATCTGATGTCCTCAACCTCTGACGATCATGTTGAAAGTACACTGTCAACTAGTGAAAATGAAGTCTCTCGACAAAAAGGAAAATATAAATTTCCTTGTAGACTGTGTGAAGGCGATCATGCCGTCCACCGTTGTCCCTTCCTAGACGAAGCTAAAAAAGTCTTGGATAACTGTCCTGCTTCACCGCTACGGCTTCCTCCTGGATACAAGAAACTCTTGCCAAGTCCATCGCTAGTTGAAAATCCGACTGACACGCCTTTGTGGTCAGTCGAAGCATCTATCATTGAGGATAAACCCTTTGAGTCCACACCAGACCAAAGTCAATAGGTCGAGATAGCAGTCGACCCAGTATTGTCTTCAGAAGGTCCATCTTCGGATGATACAGTCACCAAAGAGAATAAGAACGACACTGTTCAAATTCTTTTTGTAAACACAGACTCTGATGAACATGGGGGCAATCTACCCGTTCCTTTACAGCAGGAAGGAAGTTCGCCAGAGTTGTATCCGGCCATTTATTTGGTCCCACCTTCGAGCGACCTAGTCGTTTGCTTCGACTGGAATCTACTAGGAAGACCCCGTCTACCGTCTAATGTACCATTTCGAATCATTGTACAAGCTTATAGAATGGTCATGGTCGGTACTATCATAGATGAAGGGGCTTCTGTGAGTATCCTTTCCTCAACTGCTTGGAAAGAAATTGGTTCACCATCGCTTCTACCTGAGATGCGAAATCTGACAGGCTTCGACAAAGGAACCAGTCGACTGTTAGGGATCCTTCCAAATTTGCCTATAACTTTGAGAGGGAAAACCATTTATCTGAATGTAATGTTAGTCCAAGGACCTTTAGATTACAATCTACTCCTTGGGCGTGACTATATTTATAGCATAGGATCCATTGTCTCCTCGCTCTTTCGAGTGATGTGTTTTTCGCATGAAGGCAGAATGGTCCAACTTGTAGACCAACTTTCATTCCCCTGCTCACACATAGCTAATAGTCAAATGCCATCCCTAACTAGTATTTTCACGCAAGGAGTGTCTCATCAATCTCCAGCCCGTCCACCTGATGAGTGCAAGTGATTCGGTGATTGTGACTGAAACCCAAGGGGCATGCACCCTGGTCTGCTTCAGCATGAAAACCCCAGTTATAAGGTGGGTATCTGCGTAGGGATATGACTAGTCTAACACACCAGTCCGTTTAGGAAAATGGGATTAGACTGGAATAAGATACCTCTGTAAGAAGGTAGGCCTTTCTCGATAGAGCAAATGCTTTGTCTGCAAATTGAAAGGTAACTTGGAAACTCTACTTCATTATACTTGGGGGCATGCAAACCTTTTTGCATGAAAGTGAAAAGTGAACATTTATTTTCTTAGTTTGTAGGTCCTTAACCCTTTAAACTCATAGGATTGGTCGTTCCTAACTTACATAAAGAAAGGATCCAGAGCAAAATTTTGAATGGTGCAAGCTCCCTAAAAAATGAACCTATCGATGAGACGTCCTTATTATACGACTAGAATGAGCAGTTTTACGCAAAGTTAAAGCTCGTTAAAAATTAAACCTAAGCAATGAGCATATGTTCCACCAGAGTTTAAGCTCATTAAAAAATGAACCCACCTCCGGTAAATAACCATTGCGAACACATTATCATCAGCTTTTGAGCCTTGGTCGTGTTCTTACCATCACCTCCACTCTGTTTTAGCTGATCATACACCTCCATTTGATTGTTTACCCTTTTGAGGAACAACTGCGACAAGTGATTCTGTTAGCCATCCTTTTAACACTCCTGTGATTGGAAAGTTCCAAACCTTACCTGGAACTAGTTGCTACCCGAGAATATCACTCGTTCCTCAAAAAATGAGTCTCCTTTAAGCTCTTTTCATTTGACTCGCAAAATATGAAAATATTGCCGAGAAATTGGCCTCTCCAGCTCGTTAAAATTATTGGAAGTGCTATTCGTCCTCTAGATTTTAATCTTTTTGTACCTGAGGGATCTTTACACAAAAAGATCGAGTGCTTGTCTTGTTCGGCTCATTAAAACTATTGAAAATTCATCCCTTTCGTATTATTTTATATTTTTTCAGACTTAAGGGATTATATGACGAAAAAGGATTACTGGAGTTTCCTTTTCGTCCCTTTTCAGACTCTCTAAAATTGAAAAAGGACCGAGTTATCTTTGTCGTTAAACTCGTTAAAACCAATAGCGAAAAACTTGTCCATGCAGACAAGAATGAGTTTCACTGTCGCTAGGCTCGTTAAAACATAGCAATGGGTTTGACCGAAGGGCAAATTATAGAACAAGAATATGTTATCCTCCTCAAGCTTGACAAAAATAAAGAGGTACTGGTCAACAGTGACTGGGGAAAAATTGGGAAGAAAACTTGAAGAAACTTTATGGGTAGCAAGTCGCTCTTGAACATGACACTTTCACTCCATCACCATGATTGAGTCAAGTTGGGTTATTCCATTCACTGGTCATATTACCATTGGTCCACCGTACAATCCATTCTTGGGGTTAAAGTTACCAATCCACTTCAGTGTCACCGATATGTTCAAGAGAAGTCGCTCAGAGAATTCACCAACCCAACTTGTGTCTCATCTACTGCAATACCTTCACGCTTTATTCTTTCATGACCGCCACCCTGAACCCTGTATCATCAGATCATTTTCACCTCCACAAAATCATTTGCTCCGTTCTGTGTCGTAGATGTGGGATTCATTAATGCCCCCCCATGACAGGTCACTTCTTGTTGACATTAGCTCATTAGCCAAGAACGATCTAGGAACAACCCTTTCAGTACTTTGAAGCTTGCATGCCTCAATGGCAAGTTTCTCACTTCCGGCAAAAGGTTTACATCAATGGCCTTCGACCGAAAGACTTTGTGTGGTGTTCGACGCCAAGCCCCATTTTCACACCACATGAATTGTACTGTTGTACCTTGAGGGTCATCATCATTATCGGTGATTCCTCTCGCGCTTGTTAACAGCTTCCATCATTAGCTAGTAATCAGACGATGTCTTTCCATGTTCGACTCCAGAACATATTTTCACATGGATCGACTTGTACTTCAGGCAAAGATTGAACGAGTTTGAAGAACTCGGATCTAGTTTCATCCATCCAGGCTGTGATATATTCAGGAAAATAAAGACATCAAATGTACATCATTGCTGCACAGATAATCATCCAAATCAAAGGATGATGGCTCTATCAGAATCATCAGCCTGCCACGCAAACGGTTGTCTGTCCTATGTACATGAAAATGAATTTATAAAGCTGACCATGGGAATGCCCACCTGTTGTGGTAAAAAAAACACAACCCCCCCAGTATTGATGCGTCCACTTCGAATAATGGGGACCCTTTCTATTAAAATTTGGCCAAATACTTTTTTGGATTTTTATTTTAGTTGATTGCCCTACGCTTTCATTAATTTTTAGTTTTCTTTGGATTCTTGTTTTGATTGCTTTGTTGGAATCGATTTTTTACAAGCTTCCCATTGACGCTAGTTTCGCCTCATTTGGTCAACTGGTTTGAAAATGGCACTCCTTTGAAGTCTCATCATTTATCTAGCCTGGCTTAAAAATGTATAAAATGTACAATATTGCATTTTGTAAATAAATTAGTTCAATAAGGCATTCATTTTAAATATTAACCCGTAGCAAGTTTTTACTAACATTTTTCATTTTTTAGTCATGCAGCCAAATTATTAATTATCGGGGTTCTAAGAAATTCACTCTAATTTCCAAATCAAATCCTAAACTCAAAAACCCAAACATTCAAGTGGTTGTAGTTTATTTTTATTATTTTTAATTATTTTTCAAGTGGCTGTAGTTTAGATAATTTCACAACTTAATTAAAATTCATTAAAATAAA
>APFE031489698.1:0-118093 GCA_000404065.3 Pinus taeda
AAAAGAGGTAAACATATTGGTAACCTTGATGTCTCGATCATTTCAAATAATAACCATTCCACCCAAGTATCTCTAAGCATCAATCACTACTACTTGGAAATTCCTCCCCCATTTTCTAATTATATGAGGTAGAACCTCACTTAATATTTTTGCTTCTTATATCAACATTATTGATGGGTGCTTTTCATACCCTTTTAGGAGTCTTTGTTTTCCTTTACTATTGAGGCCCCTCATGTTCCATGAGACTATTTTCGTCGAGAATTTACATAGAAAGGAAGTATAATTTGACTAAAAAAACATGTCTCAAGATTTAAGTGCTTGGACAATTCCACTTCATGACTTCTATATTTCCTTAACCTGGGACCAAATGGTGAACTTGATGGCCTTAAGGGAAATTGACCAATGAAAATCTAAAAAAGAGCGACTTTTGACTTTATCACATACAATTTAATATACTAAAAAAAATATCCATAAAAATTTCATCAATCAATGAATCATTAAAAAACTACCCAAAACAATTTCATCAAGCAATGAATCATTGCATTATAAAATACAATCTATAAACATTTTGGGAACGTTTTGCTAAAACATGCTCAAAAACCAACATATTTAACAATAATATGGACAATAACACATCTTGATAAATTAAATAACATATTATCAAGCCTAAAAAATGTCACTAACAGAAAACTATAAAGCATGCAACTAATGGAAGTGACCACTCAAGGCCACCATAAGACAATTAATCTATTAAGGTCAAGATTAATGGGGACAAATATCTACAAAGGACAAAGGCAAACCTATTTTAACTTTATTGTTTCTTTAGCCTGGTTCAAGATGAACATTTCAAGATATCATGAAGAACATAATTAGTTTTATTACATTAAGAAAACCCAAGCACATTCTATAACTTAGCAAGGAAGAGGTGTATAACACCCATGTCAACGACACAACACATGGCATTGAGTTACTTTTTTATATATAATTTAAACTCCAATCGTAAAATCACAAATTTAGCATGAATGGAATGTTTAAAATCCATTTTTATAAAAACAAAATATAATTTTTCTTATAGAAAAAATATCAAAAACTAAATATATTTTTTTAGAAAATAAAAAAATACTAAAACTAAATATATATTAAAAAAAAGCCTAAAACATAAGCAAACTAGAATTTGAATTTGACACTCTTATTCACTTTCAAAAACTCATATGGTGGAATGTGATCTCTTTATCCTCATCTTTAGCTTTTTCCTAAAAAATAAAAGCATACAAAAGTGGGAAAGAGCCATAAAGCATCGAGAAGCTTTTTCCTAAGTACAAAAGCATCTAAAAAGTGGAAAATGCCATTTTTATACGAGGAAACATTATTCATCCAAAAGATTTTTCCCAAATTGAACTAATGAGGAATTTGGGAAGTCTTCATAACCTTCACTTTCCTATATATTGGAGGCTTGGCCATTGAAAAAATGATGGGAATTCTTGTATTGTCACGCTGTTGAAATCTATCTTGGGAGAGAGAGTTTTGGAGCTATGAGTTTAGGAAGGTGTTGTTGTAACTATGATTATTGTAACTTTCCTCCAACTCCTTTATTCATATAGATCAGTTGTTCTTCCTTCCATATGTTTCTCTTCATTCTTTACTTCTTCTATTTAACTAATGGATGTATGGAATTTTGGTTTGTATTTATTTATTCAATAATATTTATATGATTCCGATAGTTTCGATTATCAAGATATTATGATGTGAAGGTTGTTTTATTCTCTCTCTTATGTGTAGGAGCAAGGTTTGGAGCTAGCTAGGAGCGCTTCCTAGCTATACTAAAAACTCCAAGAAGACCTGCATGTGAGGACTCACAAGAATTCATTCTCTTTTTCTTAATCTATACTTTACATCTTGATCTACTAAGAATCCTAAGCCTTAGAACAACCTTTCTCTTAATTGGTTTGTCCTAGGTTTCCAAGATAAACTGAGAGGGTTTTATTTTCATCTAACCGTGCATTAAATCCTGCAGCAAAATGATATTTAGAAACTTTAATATATTTCACTATGTAAATGAACTTAGTAAAATGAACCCATAGAAGGGTCATAAATGGAAATAAAAGTAAAACTCTAAACAAGAAGCCAAAAGTGGATTTAACCATGGATGCAAAATTAGGAGTAGAATTGGATGTTAAACTAGCCATCAAAACAAGATGCAAACAATGACACAAAAAGGGCTTTAAAATAAAATCAACAAATGGTGCAACACTAGACACAAAGAAGGGAACAAAATAGGGCATGTGAAAGGATACCGAATTGGGCACAAACAAAGATGCAAAAATGGACACCAAAATGAGGATTCAAAGAATGGTGTAAAATTAGGATGAAAAAAGGATGTAAGAAAAGACACAAAACAAGACGCAAAATGGAACTAAAAAAGGGTGAAACCAAGGATGTCAAAAATGATGCATAACTAGATGAAAATTCAAACTAAAATCTAGGTGCAAAATTAGATGCAAATGTGGATACAAAATGTGGTAGAAAAAAGGATGCCAATTTGGAAGCCAAAAAAGATGAGAATTTAGATACCAAAAAGGATGCAAATTTGGACATAAAAAATGCTGTAAAATTGGACACAAAAGAAGAAAAAATGGTGCAAAAATGGGCATAAAAATGGCTCAAATTTGGATGCAAATTGAGATGCAACATTGGATGTAAAATAAGGTGCAACAAATCATTCAAAAGTTGGTGCAAAAACAAATGCAAAATTAGACGAAAAAATGGCTCAAAATTGAACGTAACAATAGGCACAAAATGGGATGCAAAGGTGGATGCAACATATGGTTCAACATAGGATGCAAATTTAGATGCTCAAAAGGATGCAAGAAATGGTGTTAAAAATGATGCTAAATTGGATGAAACAAATGATGCAAAATGGTGCAAAATAGGATGCAAAAAAGGGAAATAAATAAAACGCAAAAGTGCATGCAAAAAATGGTGCAAAAATGCATGCAAAATTTGACACTAAATCGGATTCAATATATGGTGCAAAATTGGATGGAAAAAATGGTGTTAAAAAAGGGAGAAAAACTGGCACAAAAATAGATGTAAAAATAGGTACAAAATTAGAAGCAAAAAATGGCATAAGACCAGATGCAAAAATTGGCACAAACTGGACGTAAAAAAAGGCACTAAATCAGATGCCAAAGATGGTGTAAAAAACACTGCAAATTATGACACAAAACTAGAAGCAAAGAATGCCACAAAAGAGGAAGCAAAAAATGATACAAAAATAGATGCAAAAAATGGCACAAAACTAGAAGCAAAACCTGTTATAAAACCAAATGAAAATCTTGGTGCAAAATATGATGCAAAAAATGATGGAAAATTTGGCATAAAAAAAATTCAAAATTTGGTGCAAAAAATGACGCTTTAAAAATTGTACAATAGAGCCAGATTTAGCACTAGGCTGCTCATCCCAATTGAGAAAAAAATGCACCAAAATCTGGTGCTAAATCTGGCGCAAATTGCCTGTTTTGTTGTAGTGAAAGTTTGCATAGCATGCCAATATAAGGATGCCATCCACAAATAAATTGTGGGATATAAAATTGTCCCTGCAAATCTTCAAAGGACGACATCTACCTTCCAGGACAACCTTATTAATATGGAGACTTAATACATCCATGGCCAATATAAATAATAATGGAGATAAAGAACATCCCTGACGAAGACCTATAGTAGCTGAGAAGTATGAGGATGGCATGCCATTTATAATGACAACATAATTAACATTTCAACGCATGCCATAATCCACCTAATCATATTGGAATTTAGACCAATCTTAGCAAGGAGACACCTCAAGAAACCCCAATCAAGACAGTCATAAGCCTTTCTGAGGTCAATCTTTAGGATGACAGCTTCACTTTTATTCCTGTGCATAGAGAATAGGCCTTCCTGTGTATTTGCAACAGCATCCAAAATATCCCTGCCTTTAAGAAAATCATGCTGGTCCTTCGATAAATATCTGGAAAGAGTGTCCTTTATTCTCCCAGCAATAATTTTTGAGATTATTTTAAATGTAATATTGCATAGAGATATAGGCCTAAATTCCTGGAAAGAGGTGGCATCCTGATTTTTTGGAATGAGAGCTATCAATGTAGACGATATGAGATGATGAATATTACCTGATATTCGAGATTCCTCAATCATCCGCAGCAAGTCTGATTTAAATAGGTCAAAAAATTGTAAAAAAAAATCAATCGTCCAGCCGTTTGGGCTAGGAATTTTGTCTTTTTGAAATGACTTCATGACTGCCAATAGTTCTTCTTCAGATACTTGCTGGAAAAGGGATTCATTTTGAACTTCATCAAACATTTGAGGATAAAGATCAATCCCCCAGATAATGTCCGCAATCCTACCATCTCCAGATTTTTTATATTGATTTTCAAAATATTTAATCGCCTCATTTGAAATGTCTTGCTGTGAATGGAGAAAACCACCTTCCCCATCATTTATCTTCCAAATAGTGTTTTTTTCACGTCTAGAATTTGCAAATCTGTGAAATTTTTTTGTATTCTTATCTCCTTCTGCAAGCTAGACGGCACGACATTTCAGCCTCCAAGACACTTCTTCTAAGTCCAGGATCTTCTGCTTTTTCCTCTCTAAATATTTAATATGGCAACGCATTTGAAATGAAAGAGAATGTTCCACAAATACTCCAGATAACATGTCTAGCTCCTTTTGAATCTCCTGAAGTTCTTTCCGATTTTTCATCCTTTTTCTATATTGCCATTCCATAACAATCTTTCTGATAGTTGATAGTTTTCCAATAAAAGACATGGAAGAAGACAAATTGTCTACAAGTGGGGATTCTTCCCAGGATCTCCTTATGAGATCATTAAAATCCGGATCCGCTAAACAGGTCCTGTTGAATTTGAAAGGATACCAATTTCTAAAACTCCGCTCCTTCCATTTAAGAGATATTGGCTTGTGATCCGAAATGAAATAATTTTCAATGAAAGACTTTGGCATGCTGAAACGATCTATGATGCCAACATGCAATATAAATCTATCTAATCTTTTAGCGATGTAGGCACCATCACTTCTGCCATTATCCCAGGCAGGCTGCAGTCGGGATGGACATATATCAATAAGATCCTGGCGCATCATTTCATTTTTAACACGATGAGCTAGAGAGTCTTTTCTCCTACCATTACCCCATACTTCATCAAAATTTAAAGTAATGTTAAGGTCCTCCGCAATCATTAAAGAATCTATTCCAAATAATTCTGAAGACAATAATTTATTCCAGAAAGGGAGCTTATCCTTGCAAGGGCCATAAATATTCAGAATGTTGATGGGGGCATCAAAACCTCTGAAAAAAGCAGATATGAGAATACTTGCGAAACATTTAAAAGCTTTGGCTTTTATCCAGTCTGGGTCCCATAGGACTGCCAGCCCCCTAGACAGAGCATTTGCCTCATAAACAACAATATGCCACATAGGGAACATCTTTCTAAAATATGCAATAGAATCAGGGGTATTATGCATTGTCTCCTAAATAAGAATAATTTTAGGATGGGCTGATTGAAAAAGGTTTTTAAGGGTAAGGAATTTGAGGTCTGCCCTAAGAGCTATGATATTCATGGATAGAATGCAAGTCATGATGGGTTATGCTCAGGCATGCTTGCTCTAGGAGGCCTGTTTTCAGCTAGATCAATGATGGGGACATCAGTAAGAGTAAGATCTCGGATCGCGATGCCAGAAGTATTAATCCTGCCCCGAAAATGCCTGCTACCCCTGTTATTTTTCCTTCTCACGGTTATATTCTTTGCAGAGTTTGGACTGATATGAGGAGAACTAGACTTCCTAGGTTTATGAATCGTAAGTGGGTGAAGTTCAAGAGATTTTTTGTTCAACAGGAAATCCAGGTCACTACCCACTGTACTAGGGGAAGAGTTAGGGGAGTTAGTGGGGGTGACAGATACGCATGGTTCCTTTCCCTTATCAGATTTATGTTCTGGGGAAGGCGAGGAAAAAGGAATATATGTAACATGGGAGGCCGAGGGAAGATCATGAATGGGATGAGGGATGGGAATAGGGGGAGGAATGGCATTATCAACAGGAGGCAGAGGGGGATGCTTACAAATATAGTTATCTAATTTCTGCTAATTAGGGGAAGATGACCTTCTAGAATCTCGGGGTAATTAAGGAAACAGATTCTTATCAGAGGGGAATCTAGAATAGTCATCCCTATTGAGGAAAGATGGATTACGTTCATTATTTTCAGGATGAGGAGATTCCATAGGGAGGCTGCCCGAGGCTACAGGGGAAAAACCAATTGGAGATGATTTATATGACATTCGAGAGTAAGGAGACCCATTCTTTTTTCCAAAAAAAGAACTTGATTTTTCATGTTTCTACCTACCATGACAATGACGATGAGAGCAATTTTTGATAAGATGGCCTGTCCGATGGCATGTCAAACATCTGAAAGGTACCCCCAAAAAATTAAGTCGCTGGATGATGCTTAAATTACCCCATGTTAATTCAATATGATCTGGAAAACCACCTCTATAAGATTTCTCTATAAGAATCCATGCCACACGTTTATCTTTTTCTCCAAGACATTTAGGATCCACATAAATACATCTCCCAATAGCATTACCAATCTCAGTGAGTGTTTCCTTAGACCAAAGTTCTATTGGAAGCCCTGGAAGCTTAAGCCATATCAGGTTGTTGGATGGGCTATTTTGCAACGGATTGTAGCCGATATACCATTTGTGGAGTGCAAGGAAGCTTTTCCTATGGACCCATGGAAGTTTCTAAATGATCTCCAAATCTTCTGCACTCATGAAGTGAAAACTATATCAATCTTTCATGCGTTTAGCTATTTGAGGGACATAACCCATAAGAGGTTTCCACTGAAAACCAAGCCACTTACGAATCTGATCGCCATCCATTTCAGGAAAATGCCAGCGACCAATCAAAGCTCTGTCTTGAAGACTAGCTATGCGGTTTAAGAGGAAAATATTGTCAAGTCTAATTGCAGGAGGAGGCAGGATAGTTTTGACAGGTTGATGATTTTTACTACGACGCAAAGATGGGTCGGCATTTTTTAAATCCCTCAGCGCGGGAGAATATTGGTCTTGAAACGGCTCATTATTTTTATCCCGCAGGTCACTGACAAATTCCCCACATATCGGAAGAGAAGGAAAAACAAATTCCTTAGCTAGCATGGACTGCCACTCACTAGGAGGGGTAGTATTCTCGTGGCGAGCCTGGGCCAAAATGGCAGCACGTACCATTGCGGACATGGCCGATGCATCCAATGATGGGTCCATATTGACCAAAATAGGAAAAGGTAGCAAAACCCGCACCCCAACTCAGAAGGAAAGGCACAATAACCAACCCAAATTACTGTTCGATTTAATCTTTAAAGAAACTGACAAACTCAGACAATTCGGATGGGGGAATGCTGCAACAAGGATAGGATAGGGAAGGTTTGCGTAAGGTGAGTTCTGACAAGAGAAGCCTCGAGAACTCAAAAGTCACCTATTCCAGGAATAAAGGACCAGAAGCGTCAGACAGATAAATGATTTGTGACAACAGCAAGAGGTAGGTAGCAAAAATTAGAATATTCAAAAAACGACAACTACAATAGGCCGAAAATCGACGGCACACATTGATTGAAAAGCTAAGTAAATACCCAAGTCATCCGTCTAGTCCTACCTACAAGCCGGGAAAAATTTCAAATCTATATTCCAATACCGAAAATACCAGAGAGTACCGGAGCCTAGACTAGATATTTGTGAGGATATGTCCGGGCACACAATGCAGCAACAACAAAATTCATAGATGCACCACCATGGGCCTATTTTAAATCGTAGGTCCGTGCATGGTTTGGTTATGACGAAATATTTCTTTAGGCTGATAATGGAAGCCCAAAACCATCCCAGGGAATCAGACCAATGCATGGGGGACGAGTGGAGAATAGGAAATATCACTGGGATAATAACAGATTGGTATTGGATAATTGACAAATTAGAAAATAAACTTAACTCATGGACATACAGGCGGTTGTCGATGGGAGGTAGATTCACTCTTATACAAGCTGTCTTACAATAAATTACAGTATACTAGGCACACCTGTTTATGGTTCCATTTGCTATACAGTCCTAGATAAAATAAATTATACTATTTTCCTATGGTTGTGACTGACAGGGGATTAAAAAAACCCTTTGTAAATGGGAGGCATTAACAATTCCAAAAGAATATGGAAGATGGGATATTTTGGAACAAAATGCCTTGGTAAATCATTGCTGATAAAATACATTTGGACGGCTACGATGGCTAGTGGGACCTAGCAAGAAATCATCAAATACAAATACATGAAAGACAAGGACATATGTTCATGGTATACAATTCACAAGCAATTGCAAATTAGGGGTTCAATCATTTGGCCAAGCTTCAGGAAGGTGATTTAGTTTGTTTGTTTTTTTATGTGGATGACATGGTTTTTGGTAGTGGGAATAAGATTATGATTAGGAATGATGGGAGTTGATCCGACACATCCACCAAAGGATCATATGTTGGATATTATTCATTCTCATGGCTACTTCTTTCTCTATCAGATAATCCAATGATGGCAGGATGGATATCCTATCTGGGAGGGCGCATAAGAAATTGGCCTCCATGGACAGGAAGCACAGGACTGGATGGAATACATCAAATCTCTAAGGTTAGCAGGGTTATGCCATAATACACAAAGAGATAGTCTCACTTGGGTCGAGAACCTTCACAAACAATTAGTGGTTGTGGCAGAGACTTATCATTATTATATGTGATAGGTATATGACCTCTCTACCCTATCATGGTACAGGAAGATTTGACCTATGAATATTCCACTCAAAATCATATTATTTGCATGGTTGGCATGGAGGAACAAAACACTGACTTGGGACAATTTTATCAAACGAGGCTTCACTGGACCTGGGTGGTGTATCTTATGTAGGAAAGACAATGAATCATTCTATCATATTTTCATTTCATGTCTCTTTACTAAATCCATTTGGCGGAACATTGCATTGGTATATCATGTTCAGGATCGACAAACACAAAATATTGAACAATGTATTACAACATGGATGAATGGAGGTAGCAATACAAAAGAAATCCCTTTATTCTCTTTTTGGGAAATATGGAATGCAAGAAATTGATGCATATTTGAAGGAATTCCAATCAACTTGGCTAGTATTTCCCACAAGATTATCTCCCGGATGTCATCTCTCACATGGACACCTAACATATGCAAAGATCTATCCTATTGCTATATTCCTCCTATTGTTCTTTTCCCTGCAGGTTATTTCGAGGAAGCGACGCAACATGGAAATTGTGGATGCAGAGCCTGGCTCAGGACTAATGAATCACATCAGTACAAGCTATCATGGTATGGGCCCAGGCACAAATACAAAATACAAGGGTATAAATTCTGGCCTTATGGGGTCTATTATGATTCGCCTACAAACTACAAGTGGAAAATGTTCATATATATGGCGACTCAAAAACCATCATTGATAGAGTCATGGATTTTACTGCTTTTGAACCCCCTCACTTGTCTGGTTAGATGGAAGGAATAAATCCGATGAAAGTATCTCCCAAATATTACTTTCCAACACATCTATCATGAACGCAACAGGGTGGTAGACTCCTTTCCAACGAAGGCCTCAATGGAAAACACGAGAGGATGCAATACAGGCTCATTGTAGACAACAACACTAAAACAAAGGGTGTTATACAACTCCCATAAACTTGGACAATCACTTTTTCATCTCCTGTATATTGTTTATGCGTATGATATAATGTTTGCATTTTCAGCTTTTTTCCATTTACTATTTTTGGAACTATAAAGATATCATTCTAGATCAACTTAGGATTAGGATATGATATGATGTTTATATGGTCTATCTAAACACAGAGATAAAAGCCTTTCATGTGGCAAAATATGAGAATTTATTATCACTATTTATATGTACTAGAATTTTCACATTAATATAACAATTTGGTTTTTTTTTTCCTCTTAAAAAAATAAGTTCAAAACCCCCAAATTATTCTAAAATTGTAATTTGCAATTTTACATCCAACTAAAAATTCCCATTCTCAATTTCCACTGCAAAAGGGAAAAAACTGAAACATGTGGTGGTTTGATTTGGAAAGCGGATATTGCAGCATATTCACAACTAGGTGAAGTCCTTATAGTGGGTGATTTCAATGCTAGGACTACAAGTGAGCAAACTAGCATTCTTTGTTGTAAAGATGATTGTGACCCTATTTGGCTTTTTCAGAGGACAAGGGTTGCAATCTCTTTGGTGAACAATTGCTTACTCTATGTGGGGCCTTTGATTTAGTCATTTGTAATTGCTTGACTAGATGGGCAAAGTTTGGTAATTTCACTTGCAATACTTACAATGGGGCAAGTGTGGTAGATTATGTAATTTGCTTGCATGGTTTGTGTGAGAAAATGGAGGAAGTTTTGATTGAAGATCAACTGTGGGACTTGAAATCAGATCATAAGCCAATTTATTTATGTTTCACTTGGATTGGAAAGAAACAACTAGAGTAAAAAATTCAGCATGTCCAACAAAATCTCCCACATGGCAAAATTCTTTTGACACAGAAAACTGTAATACCTGCAAAATAACACTAGAGAGGCTCTTCGAGAAGGAGAAAATTACAATATACAGCTTTCGTAGTCATGAATTAACACATTTAATTCAATGCGCACTTGCAAAAATTAAGAATTCTGAAACAAATTGCTTTTCGGTTAATGCTTGGTTTAATGAGGAATGCAAAAAGGCAAGGAGAATGTGGAAAGATTCAAACAAGGATAACATAAAGCTCAAAGCTTACAAGAAGTTATTTAGCAAGAAAAAGACTGATTTCATGGTTTCAAGGAGGGAAGAACTAACCTTCCTTGGGAAAAATAATCCCAAATTATTTTGGAAGGAGCTCCAACCAAAAAAGATATAAATTGGAAATAATATTACAACTTCTAAATGGTTTGACCATGCAAGACAACTCTATGAGCAGGTTCCCAAAGTTGATCCTCCCCCCTTGGTCAACACTGATACTGATCTCTTCACGGTACAACAGGTAGAGATGGGTATCAAGAAGTTGGGTGTTGGAAAAACAAAAGACTTAGTTGAACTCCAAGCAGAATATCTAAAGTGGGGCTCAAAGATTCTTGCACCTCACATTACAAAAATCTTCAACAACATCATACAACAAGGGCTCCCCACAGATTGGACAACTAGTCTGACAATACCTCTTTTCAAGAGCGGTGATGTCAATAATCCCTCCAATTATAGGACCATCATGATAAACCCTTTGTTTGCAAATCTATTTGGAAGCATGCTGGAAAACAAAATTAGCAACTGGGCAGAAGAAAGAGATAAACGTGCTAAAGGGTAAGCAGGTTTTAGACCTAAACATTCCACAGTTGATCATTGTATAACTTGAAGGCACATCATTGAAAAAGTTTGGGAGAAAAAGGAAGAAGTCTTTTGTTGCTTTGTTGACTTCAAAAAAGCATTTGACTCGGTTCCTAGGGATAAGCTTTGGCACAGAATGGAGGAACTTGAGGTTCCTAAACATTTGAGAGCAGTTGTGCATAGGTTGTATGAAGAGGTGAAAGTCAAAATTAGAACTTTAGCAGGCATTTATGAAAGTTTTAGAAGTGATATAGGGGTCAAGCAAGGTTGCCCACTGTCTCCTACCCTTTTTGGTTTATATATCGACAAGCTTGAGGAGTGGTTAAATTCATAAGGGGGTGATGGTATCTATTTGGGCAAGTTTGTTATAAGACTTCTTTTGTATGTAGGTGACCTTATTCTGATTGCTAAATAGGCTCTTGGTTTGCAAGAGCACTTACTATCACTTGAGCATTTTTGTAGAAGCGTGTGGATGCAAGTCAATATCAGCAAAATGAAAGTAGTGGTATTTTCTAAGAAAAGAAAACATAACCAACATAAGTTCTACTTTGAAGGCAACATTCTAGAAGAAGTTGCGGAGTACAAATACCTCGGAATTGACTTCAACAAAAATCTAAGTTGGAATGGTTGTAGAAAGAAAAGAACTTTAGGGGGCTGGAAAGCATTTTATGCTTTTCAAAATAGGCAGAGTTATGGGACTAGAAAACCACTCAAACTCTTTTTGAGCTTTTAGTGATTTCGATGATTCTCTATGGTTGTGAACTATGGGCCAGAAGAACATCTGACATGCAGTGGAGACAAATTGAGAAAATTCAGAAGTGTTTGATTACAAACAAATTTAAGATTAAAAGTGCAGTTCCTTATGATATATTGTTAAGTGAAATAGGGACTGCTCCTATTGAAGCAATTGCTATGGTGCGAGTCATAAGGTATTTAAAAGAAATTGAGCAAATGAAAAAGGGTAGATGGCCTAAGGTTGTCTTTAATGATAGATTGTGCAAGAGCAAAAAAACCTGGATGCAACAAAATAACAAATGGTTTAGTAAATGGGGTATTTGCTTGAACGCGTGTCCCATAAACAACAAAGAGATAAAAGCTTTTGTTATGGAAAAGTTCCACAAGCCTACTTGGGATAAGGAGCTAGGAAGAAAGAAAAATTACCATATTGAAGTGTTTAATCCCACTCATAGTCATCAACCAAAAGCATACATAGAGGCCAATATCTCTTGGAGAGCCAAAATTCTTATTGTTCAGTTAAGGACTAATTCTCATCAACTCCGTTGTGAAACAAGGCACTAGAAAAGGCCAGAGGAAGTGTGGGAGGAAAGAGTATGCATTTTTTGTCTTCCGGAAAAGTGGAAACAGAAAAACATTTCATTTTAGAATGTGAGGCCTTCAAAGACAATATGGAAAATTATGCAGATACGCTCGCAGCTAGCTCTTGAGATAATCTATTTAGCGAGGGGTTTGTCCAGAAACTCGGAGCATTTATTTTGAAGCTTCACAAAAAAATGGCTAAATACATCAAGCAAATGAAGAAGCAATCTATCCCATAAGCTATCTTTAGCCTTATAGACGTTAAAATAATTTCTTTATTTCTTTCTTCTTTCATTTTGAGTGTTAAATGATTATTTGAACCGATTATATATACACACATGTGCACAATAGAATTGGTAAAATCCAACCGCTCTTAGTTTAAATTGGTTAATCTTTGTGTTTTTTAAATATTTATAGAGGAATAAGAGTAAAATTAACTTTTTTAAATATGTATATCTGAGGAATAAAAATAAAATAAACTTAATTGGATTGCTAATTTCATAGCGAAAAAATCCTCAAAAATCCTCATGAAGATGCAAGATTCATTGCATCTTTATTAAAAAATTATGAAGATGGGCTCGGGCTGTCGCTTCTCTGGATTCCTTAGGCTGTTCAGCGTTATGAACATCATTAAAATCAATGAATAACAAAGCTGTCACGCCTGTACCTTAGTGATTTATTAAAAATTGCCGCGCAGTTACTTTTCATTTGACAGCGCAGTTATTGGCCCCCGCCTTGTGGGTGGGTTCCCAGCTTATCCTTCACCACATTCAGCCTCTCGTCAACACCCTCTTGAAGTAGCGAGTTCTTGTTCTGTAGCTATATTCCCTTCTGGCTCTGGCTTACAAAAACCCTCGTTTTCAGCTACGCAGGTGCCACGGTTGCCCTTTTATTTTCTTTTTGCTTGAGCTGCACGGCAGAAATTGATTTCCCTTGTATTTTTTTCTACCACATCCTGAAGCTGCTTGCTTCCAAGTGGACTTTGAGTTAAAATTCGCAATCCCTCTTCCAGCGCCATGGCTCGAGAAAAACATGCAAATGCCACAAGGTACGTATGGGTTTTCTCCTGAAAACCCATTTAATTCCGTTAAGAGAGTCAAACGCATGGCTTGTTGGTATATTTTGGATATTTGTAATGTCTATCATAAAGCCTTTCTTTGAGGTTTTTTGGGCTTATCCTGGGACAGCCGTACTTTCCCTTAAAAATTCATTTTGGGTGATTTTGTATTTTTCCCCTTAATTCTTGGTGTGAATTTTGACTGGTTTTCATTTAGGCTGCTGTCTCTGACCTATCAAGCACAGATATACACCCAAGCCTTGAACATGGTTTTCCTTGGATTCTCTTTTTTAGGAAATCTTAAAGAGAATGTCTTTATTTGAGGTTTTTTGGGCTCATGCTGGGACAACCTTTCCCTCCCGTAATAATTAATTTTGGGTGTTTTTCCTTGTTTTAAACCCTTTCATTCTTGGTGGAAACTTTGATTGTTTTTCATTTAGGCTGCTGTCTCTGGCCTATCAAGCACATATATACACTCGACTCTTGAACATGGTTTTCCTAGGACTCTCTTTATTAGGAAATCTTAGAGGAAAACCTTAAAGAAGTTTGTTTTCTTGGGTTGTTTATATGTAAACAATGATATATATATATATATATATATATAATATATATAATATATATATATATATATATATATATATATATATATATATAATTACAATAATGGTTTATAATTATTCAGAGTCTGCAAATTAGATCTTTTACAAAATTATACGCAGAAATACACTGAATTGATGTGGTAAAACCTTGACAACTTGTCAAGGAGATTATCCACGGGCAAGACAATAAGATTTTATTCTTCAGGAAAATTATTCCATTCAAGCTTACTATACAGCCTCCTCATCTCTCGGAATATATATGAAGGAGGCTCAGTTAGAATAGTTTTGGTAACTATATTTTCGTTTGTAAAACTGAATAACCGTAGCAACATTTACTTGAGTAAACTTAAATTTACATCTACATATTATTGTGATATCTTAACAGATTCAGTCCAGGAATGACCGATCCAATAATTTGGTTTTTCATTTTGCAGCTTTTGGCAAGGGTGGTAGGCACCTCAGCTTTCCCATTTAGAAGACAAACACACACATCTTTTCTTTTTTTGGTTCAAAAGTATCAAATGTATTTTTTTTGGTTAAATCTGTTCATCTCCTTCGTATCTCTTAAGACTGATATATATATATATATATATATATATATAAAATGAAAGCTTATAAAAAAAAGTTATCTCATCACATGAGCTTTCTACCAGGTACATTGCATGGGATATTATGAAAGCTTATAAAAAAAAAGTTATCTCATCACATGAGTTCTCTACCAGGTACATAATTCAAGTGTTGTGTATATACTATATTGCTAGTGCAGCTGACTCTACTTTCGAAGGCCTTTAAATATGCTTCAAAAGGGATGTGTCCATTTGGTAATCATGATTAGTATAATGTGCTCCGATACATGATTCAAGCGTGTGTGCATATTGCTAGTGTGGCTGCGTCTACTTGCGATAGCCTTTAATATCCTTCAGAAAAGTTGTTTCCTTTTCGTAATAATGATTAGTTTAATGTGCTCCCTAGGAAGCTGCTCCATTGCGGTCCAAAATTTTCTTATTCTGATCTATATGCTAGATAATATAAACTAATTTATTCCTTAGAATAAAAATAATACATTCCCTTGTTTTTATATCTCTGTTGTACTTGTAATTATCATTGTCATCGGTTTTGTTACTGCTCAAACTAGCAGGGGTCCTAGGAGAGGGTCCTATAGAACAACTATTAGGTCAAGGGGCAAAAATGGAGTGACAACCCACTGTCACCTCAGTTAAGGCTCCCTGCTCTTTATGAAATTTCACCGATGGGAGGAGACCCAATATAAAGGGAATCACTAGGAAGGATGGATCAATGAATGGATAGAGAGTGATTCTCAAGGCCTATTCACAAGAGAGACTCAAATAATTGGCTTGCTTGCTTTGAAAGCAATGTGATTGGTTCTCTAAGCAGGGCTATGGGGATACTTAAACCTAGGGTTGGTGAATAGATTTTAACAAGATGTATCCTAAACCTAAGAATCTTGAAGGAGGAATGGCTTCTATGTGACCCTTGCAGAATGTGAGTTACAAAGTTGTGGGAGCACAAATAACCCAAGTGGACCCAAACTAGGTCAAGGGTGTGGGGTTGATCATCAATAGATGGGCTTGACCAGGTTTGGGAGGAGAATAGGATCAAAGGAGTAATTTTCTTTTGGAGTTTAAATGCAATGATCCAAATAAAGACACTAACTAGAGGGAACCTAGGGAGAAGAATGATCCTTGAACTAGGGCTTGCGATACCTCGGAATTCCATTGTCAGATTGAGTTGAAATTGGGAGGACCCCTTGAGAAGACCCCATCGCATTTGTGGACCAATTTTCAAGGATTTTGGATGGCTACAAATGATTTCATGTGATGCCCTAGGATGCCTTTTGGGGTTAGGCCTAAAATTGGGAAAATTGAAGGAAGGGGGAAATTTGACCACCAAAGGGATACAAGGATTAGTGCCTTATTGCTTGGACTTAATGGAGTCAATATACACATAGATCGAGAATTTCGTGAACTAAGGAGCCCTAATTGATCTTTGCTAGCCTCTCCAAGGGCAACAACTAGGTCAATTAGAGTTTTATACTTCAAATTTGCGAAAGAGATGAAGTTTTGAGGCTCAAAACCTATTAGGTGCCTCTAGGAACATTTGCCAACTCTCTTCAAGTACATTGCATGCATTAAATCACTTATTCAAGGTTCCCAGAAGAATTTTGCATTTACTTCAACCCATACAAGAATAATGAGAGTGTCAACCCTAAAGCCAATAACCAATAAAGGAGATCCCACAGAACTAGGATACAAGGATAACCATCAAATTAGGGAGAGGAGACAAGAGTACAGACCGAGCTCACTCTTTCCTTCGAATCCCCCCACCAATTCATGCCCAAAAGTGTCCATGAAAAGTAAACAAAATTTCTCAACTATACCAATGAAAAGCCATACCTTTGGGGTTGGAAGGCCCACCTGCAATCATAGGATGACAACAGATGGGCGAGGGACCACATGATTGGCTTAGGTGGCAGAGACAATGGCACATTGAGCTATCTAGTAGCTACAAGGGTCTGTTGGCTGCCGGTTGAGGACCATCTAGGAGAAAATTTTTCTCCTATGCATAATACCCACAAGTGGTGGGTATCAGGTCCATAGTATATTTTGCTGACATGCTTGATCTAGATTCTTTTATCAGTAACCTTCTTGGTACTTGAGTCAAATTATTCCCGTGTTTTTAGATGTTTGTTGTACTTGTAATTATCATTGTCATCGGTCCATAGTATATTTTACTAAGATGTTTGATCTAGATTCTTTTATGAGTAACCTTCTTGACACTTGAGTCAAATTGGATTTTGATAGGACTTCAGGTAATAATAGTGAATTCCTTAGATGATTTGCTTGAGTTGTATGGCTCAGGACAATAAATGACCTACTCCACCCTTCATCTAGTTTATCACACAAGTGGCATCACCAAATTCTTAGAGTCTTGTGATGTGCTTTTATATTGCCAACTTTAGCAAGGCTTTTAGAGCGAGTAACTCTATTTTATTATTAGTGCTAGTACCCATGCATACTTGGAAATCCATATGATGGCCCTATTGGATATAGAAAACTTTCCCTATACCACATTATAGATAATTTCCTTAAGAGACACTGTCAAAATTCCCCAAGACATGGACTTATCTAAAACCAATTCACCCATGCCCGTGGCCTCTTGGAAACCCTTTCTATAAAGTATTGTGCAATTCCAATAAACTGTGTAGTGCATGCTAACCAAATACCCTATAGAGTGCGGAATGGTACCTCTTGATACTTTTTTAGCTTTGCTTTGTTGAACCAATCAATTAATCCTTCCTTCATGGAGAGTTGGCACCAAATATTATTGATTTTAAACCGATGACATATATCACTCCAAATTTGATTTGACTAAGGGTAATTAATAAAAATGTGGGAAGTGGTTTCACTTGCATTTCTACATACGAAAGCTTGGGCCTTGTTTGCTTATTTTTGAAAGCTAGTCCCAAGTAGGCATTTTGCCTTTTAGAGCTAACAAGTTCAAGAGCTTGGTTTATTTTAAGGCTCACAACTTCTAGAATTTGCCCTACCACCAGAGTACATCCCCTTCTTCAATATTAAGTGCCACCTTGTAACCTAATTTTGTTGTAAATTACCCTCCATCCTTATTTCGGTTCCAAACTAAATTCGTCTCTATCTTCTCTTATGTGTATGTGACATCAAGGCAAGGAAGAGATGTAGTTGTTCCATTAATCTGCAGCATCACCTACTAAACCAATGACAAAAGTAGTCATCTATCCTTGGTGCTAAATTTTAGTCCAATGCTAATCTACTCTTTGGCATAGTGTGATCAAGTTAAATATTAGTCCTAACTTCATCTACTATTTGCATAGTATAATCAAGCTTTGTCCATATAGATGATGAATCAAATCTTTTGGTAAAAAAGACACCATTATCATAACCCATAATGCATCTTTCCCTGTTTAGATTTCGGTGCCATTGCCTACTCTCCATGCTAGGTGTGCTCCAATCAATGGGTGAGCTAAGACTAATGCTTTCCATTGGTTGGAAACATTTTTATATTGCTTTTGTGGAGGTCTAATCCCTCCAAAATTGTCTTAGGCGTCATATACTTTTGTGTAATTGTGTGCTTCTTTAACCCATCCTTAGTGACAAGATTCCACAAGCTTTTGGCAACAAGTGCTTGACCAAAAGGACCTAGCTGCTTTAAGCTCCAATCCATTTCCTCCTTTGGTCTTGCAACTAGTTGCCAATGAGCCAAAATTATTTCCCAATTTTTTCTTATTGCTTTTCCACAAGAACCCAAAACATAACCTTTATATTTTATGTACTTTTGAAATGTGTGTAAGAAGCCTATAATACATTGGGATTACATTTAGCACTGATTTCACTAAGGTCAATTGTCAAGCTCTTGATAACCATCTGTGACACTAGAATTGTATCCTGCCTTCAATTTTCCCCAGTAACCTTCTTCAATCCTTAATGCCATATCCATAAGGCTCTAGGATAGAGTGTAAATATTTTAGACCTCTTTGTAATTGGACTATGCATATTGCAAAATGTGTTGACTAAAACTTCAGCTTGGAGCTTGTTGAAGCTTAAGGATGATTTTATTAAGTTTACCTCCATACTTGTTGCCTTTTAGAATAACTTACAAAATTTCTCTATACATTTGTGCTTCTTGAATTGTCTAATGACCAAATGATATCTCAACATCAACAAACAATAGATGGGTAATACACTTTAAACCTCCAACCCTAATACCTATTATGTTACCTTTTCTCTTGGTTGCATGGATTGCTTTGCTCTAACCCTTTACCACAAAAAAGAATAGGTAAGGTGAGAATGGATACCCTTGACATAGACCTTGTGTTGGCTTTAAAAAAAGTAGAAGCTCCTCTATTTTTACAAGACAACAAATTAGATTGACATTACACATCCCATAATCCAATTCACCGCTTGAATATTGAATCCAATATGAATCAAAATTAACCTTAAATATAACCAGCAGAAGTAGTTATATGCATTTTATAGGTTGATTTTCAACACTATAGTAGCTTGCTTTTTTGTTTAATTGTATGTAGGGCTTCTTGTGTAGAACTTATTGCCTCATGAATGAAGTGGCCTTCTAGAAACCCAAATTGTTCCACCATTATCCTTTTAGTTTCTTTTGTAGAACCTATTGCCTCAGGAATGAAGCGGCCTTCTAGAGACTAAATTTGCAAAACATGTTGAACCCTTTTTGAAGCTTCATCTTGGAGCTTGTTGAAGCTTAAGGATGATTTTATTAAGTTTGCCTCTATACCTGTCGCCTTGTAGAATAGTTGCAAAATTTCTTTATACATTTTTGCTTCTTGAATTGACACATGACCAAATAATAACGCATCATTGACAAACAATAGATGGGTTATACACTCTAAACCTCTAACCCTAATACCTACTAGGTTACCCTCTCTCTTGGCTGCATGGATTGCCTTGCTTAAGCCCTTGACCATAAGAAGGAATAGGTAACAAATGCGACTGACAAATGAGATTGACATTGCACATCCCACAATCCAGTTTACCACCTGAATATTTAATCCAATATGAATCAAAAGTCATGTCAAATATAACAAGCATAAGTAGTTATATACATTGGTAGGCTTGTTTTTAACAACATAGTATCTTGCTTCTTTTATTTAACGGTATGTAGAGCTTCTGCAGAACCTATTGCCTCATGAATGAAGTGGACTTCTAGAAACCCAAATTATTCCACTGATAACCTTGGATAAAAATGCTTTTAGCTGGATCAATTAGACAAGATCTTGTAAATACAATTGTACAATGATATCAGCTGAAAGTCATCAAATGAGTTTGGTTTATCAACTTTTCTGATGAGTACAGTAAATGAGGTATTGAACTACGTGAGGGTCTTCTTGTTTTATTGTACATGTTCTGCCACCTGTAGAAGATCATCTCCCATCATATAAAAAACCCCAAATAGAATTCATTTTTTCTGCCATCAGGGCCTGGGCTCTTGCCTTTATGGAAAGAAGACATAACTGTCAACAACCTTTCTTTTGAAATTTTAATCAGTAAATCTTGATTGTCTTCTTCTGTAGCCAACTGAGGGAAGTAAGAACACACTTTGATTACTTAAACTATATTAGCCCTCTGTGGTTCCTTGAAGAGTGTTTTGAAATGCCTTATGGTGGTTCCTTGAAGAGTGTTTTGAAATGCCTTACTCCAAGGGTGGCGAAGTTCTTGAAACCTTTAATTGTTTCTCCTTTATTTTGAAGATCCCAAATGGTGTTTACTTTTTGTCTATGGCAAGCCACATGATGGAAAACTTCAGTGTTTTCATCACCCAACTCAAGCCAGATTGTGTTGCTTTTGAGTCTTCATTTTTCTTCTTGTTCCAACAATAGTTTCTTTTCCCTAGCTTCCAATTCTTTTAGACTAGCTGCCTCCTTGGCTGAGAAAATACCAACGTTGTTATTTGTGTAGAGGCAAGAGATCTCTCCTTCGGCTTCACATTACAGCTTGTATCTAGACCTATGAAATCTGGCTGCCTAGGTAAATATCTTTTTCTTTAGTTTGTTGAGTGATGCCACTAACTATTCACTAGCATATAGTTCGATAGTGGGGTTATAAAAGGTCCAATTGTTTTTGAACCAATCATGGAACTGTTCTGCCAACCAATAGAAATTGAATTTGAAAGGGCTTGTGTGCTTTTCATCCTTATGGTCCAATTGGAAGAGGATGGGACTATGATTTGATAAGCCACCTGTTGTACACAGACACATAGATTTCAGGCACACACGCACATATAGAGAGAGGGAGTAACATCTATGAAAAATCATGATCAACCTCTATGTGGTGCACAACATGTACAGGAGTATTTTGGAGTTCTCTACTTTTCTAGTTGCGGAGGCAAGGACTTTGAGGTCTTTGGATCATTTTCTTCTCCGTGTATTCTCTGTGCTGACGTGGCTAGTTGTGTGCATTTACCTCTATACTGGAAAACATGTACTAATGGCATCCATTAATTTTACACGGTGAAAGTGTTTTTTATCACTAGATAACCTCTTTGCTCGCAAATGTGCCTCACATGTCATAGAATAGCAGTAATTAGAGCATACATTTCGACTTCTTCAAGTTGTCACCTTCAATGATGCATGATTGAAATGTTTTATCTTTTATTCTTTGTGTTTAAGTTTACTACGTGGAGGATAAATTATAAAAGCATACAAGTATCAAAGATGAATTTGTTTACATATTTGTTACCATTTGTGTGATCCTTCCAAGTAATTTTTTTATGTAGCATTGGCTTTTATTCAGAAGGGGATTTTTTTATTTACGTAATTCAAGTGGCAGTGAGATCCCTGTGCTATATCAGCTACCTCGGGTAATAAGTTGCTGTTGTTTTGCCTCCCATGGTTAAGGATTGAGATGCTTTCACTTTTAAAAAGCCTTTGTTTCAAAGAATACTAGAAGATCTCTGAAAGGATTGCAGGGCAATTTGGGAAAAAAAATTGTTTTTAAGTAATGTGGTTATGATGTGAGTATCAACTCTGTAAATTTTCAAAGATTCAAACGTAACAGTGTCCTTTTGATTTGTGAGGCAACTTCAGAAAACAAGTCCAATGGAAGGATGTTTGCTGTGGCTAAATATTGAACATAATTCCATCTGTAAAGAGATTCTAACAATGCATGTGAGATCTTTGAAGACTAAATTGATTATAAGTTCATAAAGATGGTAGAGGCTTTTCAGGAAAGAATGAGATTTTCTCAGAAAATACATTTGTCTGACGGCACATGAGCGATCAATATGTGCTTTTTGATTGCATGGGTGGCTTTGCCTTATGGGCCTGCTTCGGCAACAATTTCAATGTGAGGTTAGGCAAGTTTTATGAGATTTCATGATGTGATTAAGGATCAAACATTATGACTTTACTATTTAGAAAGGCTTTAACATGGCAACATTTGGTGTGGAATTTCCCCAGACCAGATGCACTGTATGTTGCATTGTCATGGAGGCATTTGAGGAAACATGGGTTCTACTCGCTGTTACCTGTTTTTTCTCTTTCATTCAAGGAAAACTTCATGGGAAA
Organism: Pinus taeda; assembly: GCA_000404065.3. Taxonomy (NCBI): domain Eukaryota; kingdom Viridiplantae; phylum Streptophyta; class Pinopsida; order Pinales; family Pinaceae; genus Pinus; species Pinus taeda. Next base: position 22,537 of record APFE031489698.1, read on the forward strand.
CCCAAAGGATGCTTCTCCACATTCATGGATGGCATCTTTAATAAATTGACTGGTGTAGACTAGTGTGCCTCACTTGGGGGAACTGGAACTGGGCACTTGCTGGCATGGAACCACTTGAAGTTTACTTATTTGAAGGCTCATGAGGTTATGATGTGACTTATGAGCGCTGGCTCTGCCAAGCATACTATATGGTGCTTGGGTGCAATGTGTTTGGGAAAGATCTTGGGTTGTGGTGCTTGTGCATAAAGCTGAGGCATTTTCTTGGATTCTGATCTCGTGTACACTTACTTTGAATTAGCAGTGGGCAAGACTGATATACTATTAGGTAATTCCTGTCTTGGTTTCACCCCTTACCATAATAAGCCCTTTCCTTGGTGATGACATAATGTTAATAATAAAGATCAGCCTACTATGGGGGTGATGTTGTAGTGGGTGTAAATGTTTGTTTGTAAATATTTATATGTTTGCTCAGTTAAAAAATAAAAAAAGGTTATAAGTAATATAGAGCCTAGTATGGGGGAGATGTAGTATTCATATATATGTGTAAATATTTAAACACTGGCTCAATTAATAATACAAAATTAAAAGTAATAAAAATAATAAAATTCAATTTGTTATATTGTAATTTTGTTTTTATTAATAAAATTACAAACAATTTTTTAGATAAAAAAATCATAATATACATATCACATTAAAATATATAACATGTAAATAGTGGCTATAAATTAAGATCCATTTTACCATATAAATTTTAATAATGATTCTGTAACCATATTTAAATTTAATTAATAAGCACAAACTTAATACTTACAATAATGAATAAACTTACAATATAACAAGATTCTTAACCATGGATATTCACCCACACTTTACCATGCATATTATTAGCTTGTAAAAAGGCTTTCTTACAATACCATGGGCCGTTACCATGCATATTAATACCACATGCCCAAAAACCATAACGCATTTCACAATCAAAATATTTTATACATATTTTATTTTAATTTATTTTTATAGTATTTTTTAGATTAAATCTAAAAGCAAAAACGTTATAATTACTTTTGAAATATGTCTGAACCCTCTGTCCTCACTATTACTAAAAATATGCCGTGGATATTACATTGAGATTAAATTAGGATTTTAATAAAATTAAAAATGAGAGTACTTTTTTATATAGAGATGTGAAACTATCAAATGGGGTTATCTTGGGTGGTTGGGCAGAATGACTGTTATCTTCTCCACCCAGATTCAAATCCCCATTAGTGACGTGATGAGCATTGTTGTAATGTCTTTGTGCTTATGGATATTGTTGTATTGGCTTCGTGCCTTGTGAACTCTTAAGTGAGTATACTTGTGGCTGGCTTAGTACCAACAACCTCACTCTGGTCCTCGCACTGAGAGGGAGACTGATTTATTTCCCTGGAATAAATAATATAGAGATGTGAAATTTTTATAATATAAATAATATTATTAAGAACTAGAGAGGAAGCAAATCTCTCGAGGTGTGAACCTTTCCTTAAGTTTGGATTCAAAAGGAAGTTTGCATATAGAGATTTGATCCCTTTCGGCACTTGGTAGATCTAGAGTTAAGATGAATCTATGGTGGTCTATTTTTTGTTATTGAGGTCAGACGCCTGATATCTGTTTTCATGTTGAATTTTCATTTTATTCTATTTATTGTTTTCATTAAAGCAGTCCTTGGGTTAATGATTGTTGGTGATTTTTGTCAAAGGATAGGGAGTTTTTAAAATTCTGTTGGGTCATATTACATTCTTCAGTGGGATATGCAAGTTAATGCTTCTGGGAATTGTATTTGGTGGTGATCGGTAGATTATTTATGGGGGCGTACAGATTTTTAAAGGGTGGATATGCAGGTAACATGCTTTTTGCCTTCTTAACTGAATGATTACAAGGTGAGCCTTATAAAGGGACCATTCATAGAATTAAGCCAATACAAAATGCCACAGTTCTGAGTCCTCAGACTTGAATTTGGTATGTTAACTTTCTGATTTGTAGTTTATAATCAAGAACAAAGTGCCCCTCACAGTGCACCTGAGCCTCTTTGAAATTATCCCCTTAGAGGTGAACTTTCATAATCATCTATAATCATGGACAACAAGGTGACCAGTCTTTCCTCAGATTTACAATTTGCAGATTACTAAATTAATTACTAGACATATTTAATGTATACAATTTTGAATTGAAAGGCATCCATATTCAGGTTCCCATGTGGTGTTAATTTACAGAAATATTGTTGCAGGTTCATTGTTGGTCACGAGATTGAAACTTTTCTTGTTTCATGCAGAATATTGCCCAAGGTTTGTGAAGAGTCATGTCCAGTTGGCAGCATGATGAGAACTACATGGTTGGCAATGGAAGAAGAAAATGGGGTTTCTCTTACTCAACTCGAGTAAGTTGGCCCGTATTTGTTATTTTTATGTTTACATCTTGTATTACATCATTCAGATGTTGAACTTGAGCTTCCATGATGACAGCATGAGGTAAAGAAATGACCATTTTCACCTTTTGAACTTTGTTAAAAGGATGTTCAAAGCATTGGCCACGCTTCATCAGACTTCGAAAGCCTGATGTCTTCTAAACCAAAATAGATGAACTACTACCAAATCAGGCATGGCAAGTTTAGGATTCCTTTTCCCACCAGTAAATCACTAGTAATATTAGGATTCCTCTTTGCTCAAGTTGGGGTAAAGCTTCACACTGTCATATGGAGTCTTGGAACTGAATGCATTTTCAAACTAGCCAACCACCATGTTCTAACTTCTGGTTCATGTCTGAATGATGTAATACGTGATATAAACATGGAGTGTGCTTGAAAGCAAAGGGATGCTAAAGGAACAGTGAAGACTTGTCTGGAAAAGGCAGGCAAGGCTATGCTATGATCTATTTGAGGTGGCTACAGCAACAGAAAAGCTGCCTCAATTTCCGCCCAAATTGCCTCTGCCGTTACAGAATCAATAAAGTTATTGGACATTTGAAATTGTGTGGCTTCATGTTGAACTCCTTGGTTTGTAGGAGTGTAACATGAGACATGAAGTAATGGACATGTCCCACAACTAAGGCTATAAAGCACCACAGTTGAGCCGTTCTTTGAATAAGTAGTGAATATTCTAAGATTTCAATGAATTTCCACTCTCTTTTGATACCTCTAGCTTTTGTTAATGCATGGTACTACATGGACTGTGATGACTAACATCAATTAACAGGGAGGCTTTGCATTTTCTCCAGCATGCATATAATAATTGCAGCAGTACAGGGCTCCAGATAAATTGCTGATTCATCCAAAGGCATCATTGTCTGATTAAATCCATTGAATTCCCAAGTTTTGTAAGTGATTTCCGTTTGAGGTGTAGAAATCAAATAGATACATAGTAAGTGCAAGTTTCCTCTAAGCTAAACCCTTGCGCTCTTAGAAAGTTGAATCCATTGAATAAGTATCATGAATTCTGTCACAATGCTCTTTTTTACAATTTTGAATTTTCCATGACTTGTGCCTATTCTGGTGATCAATTTGGTCCAACCAAAGATCTTTGATTTACAATTGATGTTTTTTGCTATTGAGACTGGAGTTTGGTGAGATTTTTACAAAGATATTTATCCCACACCCCACTGAACCAGTAAGTTGCATCAGGCCAAAGATTTTTTGTTTTGTTTGAGTAGGTGAGACTTGGGTTCAAACTTTAAATGCTAGCTCTGTGCTTATTAGGTACCGTTGTTCTGTCTTGGAGTGGTGCACTGACTGCCTAGGTGTCTGTATTCACACAGCAGTTACAGTGGTCTGGGAATTATTCACATCATATACAGTAGTGTATGTAAGTGGCTGCATATATTGACTCAGGTAGCAGTTTAGTTGTATTGAGGGTTTGGAACTGGGGATTAGGATTCTGAAATTGCATAGCACATGCTCACATCAATGCTAAGATTTCAACAGCTTAGGTTTGTAGGATGAACCTTGAGAGCAGACAATGTTTTTTTTTAAACTACTGATGAATGATGAAAAGATGATACAAGCGAGGAAGAAGAGGATCCTATTGGGGGATGGGCAAAGATTCTGTGAAATTTTAGTGATTTGGTGTTAGCAATGATTGAAAGTGGGCTAGAGGTATCAGGTCTGATAAGTTCCCTGGGGTCCCATGTACCCATTTTACCTCACAGAAAGGGGTGTAAGGTCACTCTGTAACAAGACACCACATGCCTGATAAGTTTCTGCCCAAGAGTCATTTGGCTAGAGGGCAGTTGACACAACTAAAATTGGTGCCAAAGAATGTTGTATCTGCATGCAAAGAACCTCATTTCAGAGGTGTTGGAAAGAGATCAGAGGGAATATTTGCTGCATAGATCAGAGATCCAATGAAGATAAATTGTCTTTTCAGGATTCAACATATGTGTCTTATTCAGCCACAAGCTTATATACATCTCTGCTTCCATGCTAGGGTCTGTAATGGAAGGACCTTTTTTGCATTTTCAGCACTTTCATCACTTAAGGGTTCATTTGAAACTTGTAGTTGTTACGTTGAGTTGTATTCTAGAATTCAAATTTTCTTACAAGAAGCATGAAAATGTTGTCGTGACTGAAACTAAATTTATGATTTGAATATCTTGCTTTCAACTGGAATCATCTATTTGTCATGTTGTGGTTCAGAACTATAATTTATGCACTCTTCTTACATATATGTTGTTGGTTGGAGATATTGTCAAAATTTGGAACACGTTGTTGGTTGTTGTCTCATTCTTGCTTCATGTAGATTGTTATGTTTGGCAATAAGAAGCACTAATGAGAAGCCAAAATACGATTTATCTGAGTTAGCTTTATAATGATTCCTGTTTTGACAAATGACAAAAGATGTTCATGCACAGTGACTTAAGGTGTAACTTACGTGAACAGCTGCAGCGCTTTATTGGCCTTGGATTTCAGTTCAGGTAGGCAAAACTAAGGGCTTTTGGCTGTGTCATGTGAAGTCTAGGCTTCCACTGAAGGTCTCTATTTGTTGCTTTTGATGTCTAGAGGAGATTTTTGTTATAAATTATCACTAAGATTGTACAATGCTGAAATGTCATTTAATCAGACAATATTTCATATTGCATTATAAAAGGTTGTTGCAGAAAGAGATTTATAAGAGTTAATGGGGCTTCTGTAGAGGGAAGGTGATATTGCTAAGAGCATAAGAGCATTCAAAGATAGATTCCTTGATACACCTAAACATTTTATAAATTTTGTTCTCTGCTAGATTTTCTCTGTATGTGTGAAGGAATTATTGTAGACGCAGCAACAGATCCTTTGGATCCTTGTCTTCAGCACAACATTGAACCAGTGGCCATGACCATATTATTGTTGCAAAGGATATATGAACTTACAGATGGGATGAAAGAAGGCTGCTTTTGCTGCTTGTTAGAAAATTAAAAATTTCCATTCTGATAGATTTATAATGCAATATATGAGGTTGGGTTGGGGGGAGATATTATGCAAGATATAAATATTTTTTTACATGATATCTCCCCCACCCCCTTTGTAAATGCTTGTGCAAATATATCAGCCACTGTTCATTAGATATTTTATCTGAGCAATGTTGACAAGAAGAGAGAATAAAGGCATTGGTTGAGCTTGAGATGGGTTATAACAGGGAGAACAAAAATTACAGGAAGACTTAAATTTAGGTATGTATCCCTGTGGTTTAATTTGGGCATATGATACTGCAACCCGAGCACTCAATGGACTGAAGGCAAAAACTAATTTTGCATTAGCTCCTCCTTGTGATGATAGGAATACCAGTTTAAGAAGCACTGTAGAGTCTTGGAGCAGTCCTAACAGTAACATTAATAGTGACACAAGACAACATTGATCTGAGTATTGCCTAAGAGGAGTTTGGCAGGAAAAGGGCTTTGCCATACTTAGTAGACAAGATCCCCATTATATCAAAGAAACAGAAGACCTTGAAGAGGAGCTGTCCACTAGACAATGATGTCAAGGCCTACATTTGGTCCAGGCAACAATATCCCTGTGCCTTGACCCAAATGCCTGTCATAGTGTCTGTGATTCAATTTAGTCTGTTGTCAAAGACCATAAAGTGAGCTTCTAGCTGGAGACCTCAGGGAATTGGGTCATTACCAGATTTGAAGCTGCCACCTTGCAATATGGAAGAGTGGATACTCCTATTTGGCAGTCTGCTTTTTGGGGCAATGGGCTTCAAGCCTATTTGCTGATATTGCCCATGAGACTGGCTGGATCTGGTGGCTTCAAGTTATAAAGTTATTTAGATATATTTCTGCCCTACTTTTGTACAGATTGTTGCTTAAGTATGCAATTTATGTAGATCTACTTTTGTACAGAATGTTGTTTTAAGATGGAAAAGAACAAGTATTCTTAAGGAGCAAGTCATTTGCAGTTGTTCGTTGCTTTTTGAATGTGCTACGTGTATGATAATTGTTAGTCTTTTTGTGATACTGATAAGCTGATAAAACGAGTTGCGTTGAGTTTTGTGATTAGAGCAAATGAAACGGTCACACGATTTTATCCAGTTTAGTTTTAAATTTCTTATCTTAATGATTGAGGCAGGTTATGGTTGCCTTCCTCTTCAGATATATCTAGGTTATTTGAAGTGAAATCTTATTTGAATATCAGAGTGTACTGTAGAATATAGTTTGTTTTTCGATCTGTTGTAGAGAGTCAGTTGTGAAAGTGTTTTACAAAAGAATCATATGTAGTTTTGTACGGCCAGAAAATGTTTCAAGATTCTCATGACCTGTGTTGTGGATATTGATATTGGAATCAGGTACATGCGAAATTACTGTTATCCATCGGCAAATTGTTGTTTTTATTAGCATTGGCTTTAGAATTTTAAGAGGAATTTGAGGGCCTCGTCTCTATGTAGATTTGTTATTAACTGCACATATGTTCATAGTTATTGATAATGTATAACGATATTTAAATGATTTGGTTTGCAGCAATTATGGTATTTTTAATATAAAAGTTGAGCTGCAACATACATACAAAGCATTAGGAATAGTGAGATTTCATTAACCGAGAGAATAGGCAATACAGAGCACTCGAATCAATCTGAAACCAAATGAGAGTATTATTTATAGTGACATTATAACTCCCAATATTTAACCTAATTATTCTCTTAAAGACCCTTGACAGTTTGTATGAGTTTTACTTTTTTGGAAAAAATAAGATATTCTTTGGAAGCCCAAGGTGTTAGATTCATATTGTTTTAGTTCATAATGTGTCCAGGGATTCTAGATGAGTTTTACATGCAAATATTATATACAAATTTGTGAAACACACGCTGAAAATCATAATACATTGGAAGAGAATGATATGTGTTAGTTTTTGTAGCATCGGATGTGTTTTAGTGGAGAGGTTAAAACACATGAGTTCTTCAAAACCCAAAAATCGTTTATGGAAATTCCATTTAAAGATAATTAAATTAATTGATCAATAATTAAAAATGCTGGAGTCTTATTTAGGGAAATCGATTAATTAATGACAATTAATTGAGAAAGGTGAAACATTTCTAGAAATTCATGTGTATAGACTTGGAGATGATTTCAGCGATCGATCAAAGTTTTAATCTTTGCTGTTAGAGTCCCAACTGGAGATTATAAGAAGAGGTAGATGGGTAGGTGGAGAAACGCGCTAGTGCAGATACTTAGTGACCTAGACAATTCGATTCTCTAGTGTAGGTGAATAGCAAGAGAGATTGAGTAACAAGTGTTAAAGGGGCAAAAAAAGTGATTTGAAGGAAAATTTCAAGTTTTCGAGAGGTAGCGGCAAGTGACAAAAATATTCCATGGTGAAGCTAGCCCAAGAGAGTTGCAAGGGGTTGTGCAGATTTTTTTGACGAGTTGTAGATTAGGGTTGTGCAGGTTTTTTAAGTACAATTGTGAGGATCGTGTAGGTTTTTCTAGCATAACCGTGCGGATCGATCAAAAGCAACGCATAAAGGGCTTGCGTAGGACATGTTGGACAACCAATTTTCAAAGGGAGAGTTTGCCCAGGGTTTGCTTGTGGAGTGAGAATTTTCTCTCTAAATATTTTTGTTAGATTCTTGCTGATTGGATAGCCAACTAGGCATCCAAAGATTGTATTTAGAAATTCGCTGCTCCATAATAATAAAACCCTCATTTGCACCAATTTTCTCACATTGTGTTTTTCCAGGGATTTTTGTCCAAAAACAAGTGTCAAAATTTGTGTTAGCATTTCTCAATTTCTAACAATTTTATTTCTGTAATGTTTATTTTAGTTGGTGAAAAAATTGCAGTGATTAATTTAGTATTAATAATTCTTTTAATAAACTGTTAATCAATTAGGAGAATTAATTCTAGTTGCTGCATTTCAAGGATTTTCACATGGTACCATAGCATAGTTGACGGATCAAAAACTCAAAGGCGAAGGCAAAAATTTGTGGCTCAGAAGCAGTTGTAGTGCGAATTTGTCTAGAGGGTCGTGTAGGTTCGGCGAGTATAACCATTGAGATTTGTGCGAGATCACCTAGTACAATTGCTAGAGCCACACGAGATTCTCTTAACAACTGTGAGATGCGCGTGTACATACAAAAAGCCGTGGGTGCAATGCAGAGAAAGGAGAGCAACTAAGGATTTTTTTTTTTTTGAGCAAATTCCCGGTCTGGGTATAGAGGGTTTGCAACAGTTTGTTGGAGCAGATTTAGTGCTGGGTGAAAAAAACATAGGGTATTTCCCTTAGAAGGTTTCTAGTTCAAAAATCCAATATTTTCAGGTGCAACAAACAATAGTAGCAGATAGATTTTCACTCCAGAAGGGGGTGCGAATGATAGAACTAGCAACCAAGCAAGCGAAAGAGGAGGAGATTTCTGGATCTAGTCTCCAGTTATTTGAGTTTTGCATGTTTTGCAGCTTTCTAGAGATTGCTATATGACATTGCTAAAGCAGTTCATGTGAGTTAGCCAAAAAGCAGATTTGGACAACAAATCGACTTCTAGTTGTTAGAGACGGGCTGAAGGCAGTGTGAGTTGTTTAGTATGAGTTACAAAACGAAAAGGGTTTCAGGCAGGGACACAACTTGAAATGAGAATAGTGGGGCACTAGATCCAAGTGGAGTACGAGACTCTAGTGTGCCAGATGGGCAGGGTCTTGTTGTGTCACTCAACAACCCCCATTATGATTAGATAAGTTAACTTAACCAATAATGGGGGCCCTTTTTAATTTTTTAATTTAGAGTCTTTTAGCAATTAAATAAGACACAATATTAAAAAAACCCAAAAGGCTATACTATTTGAGTTTTAGTCTTAATTCTATTAGCATTGAAATGACTTAAACGAAAAGCTATATAAATTATTTGCATATTGCATGAATAGATCAAAGCATACTACCAAAGAGAAGTGCGATGCAACTTGCTTAGATGTAATTAACGAAAAATCTTATATAACTTTAACGAAGGAACAAACTCTCCATGCATGCAAATTTTAGACCCGGTCCCACCAACAAGCCACGTCATCATCTTATCCCACTATCTCAAGAGTAATATTGACGTTCCTTTTTGTTAAAACAATCTCGACCACCTATAAGACTCTTCTTCGATATTGCAATCACTCCATCGCAGTGTCCCCATCGCAATACTTATATCGCATTGCAAAACTCAAATTAAGTTTGGCCATAAGAACCTTTGATGCGATAAACTCTGCCATAAGCCTTTTTCACCGTATATTTTAATAATTGTTCAATCACATATCGACAAAGGGTTAATCTCGCAGATTGGAAGATATGAATGCCAAAGAAACTTGCGATGCAAAAAGAATCCGACAAAGTGCTGACTTATATAAAGATCATGTGAACCCACGTTTTTCCATTTATGATCGGCAGATAGCAGTATTTATGATTCTCGAAAATGGAAATGATTTGATTGTTATTATTTAGTATTTCGAGGTTTTACATTAATTGTCTATTTTTGATAACACTTGGTCATTTTTGCCATAAGTTTGTTCCTCATTTTCTGTGTTCTCTCTTCTGCGGGCTAGTCTCGATAAGCAGAACTCGGGCGAAATGTCGAGAGCTACCAAGAAGAATAAGAAAACTATGGCAGAGCCTCAGCCAGCGCCGCCTATTGTAGAAGTCACTGAGATGCCTCCATTGTTCTTTGATACTACATGCATTATAGATTCCAGAAGTTCTTCCTGGGAAATTATGTATAGATTATTTGAAGAGGAACCTAGAGTAGTAAAAAAACAGGGCGTGGTTGATGATTCATTAGGGGAATTTTGAGCTCTAAAATGGGTCTCCTAAGGAAATTATAAAATAATAGTGGAAATAATAAAATAAGATTATATCAATAAATAAAATATTAGAGGAAATATATATATATATATATATACTATATTTTTTTTTTCAACTCGTATTTTTTTTTTTTTATCAACTCGTATTTTCAATTTATCTCTTTATGGGTATACCCAAATTTCGAGCGACAACACTCGTTGGATGCAAAACTTCGATGGACTTTTGCTACACGAAAAATGAGAAATACATGAAAAATGTGATTGCAATCACGTTTTTTCATGTATTTCTCATTTTTCATATAGTAGGGACCATTGAAAGTATGCAACACGTGTATTCCTTGGATGAGGAATTAAATTTTGCATCCAACAAGTACTTTTGCTCTAAATTTGAGAACAACCTTAGAGAGATAACTTTAAAATACGAGTTGAAAAAGTAGTTTTATTATTTTATTATTTTTTCACTCCAAAGATGGTGAATCTTCCTCCATGGTTGACATCATTACCTTGAATCTTATTAGTTCTTATAAAGTTTATTTTGGTTGTACATTTTTCTTAGGAGGCCTTTTAGACTTCAAAATTCCCCTAATGTTTTCATAAAGTTTTGAAACTACTTGGATAGACGTCGCTAATTCTCACCTCTATTGAATTGTTGCTCGGCCTAAGTTTCTACCCTATACTGATTTGGTTAAATGGGTTATCGACGAGGTGGACATCGCGGATAGGACTTTCTTAACCTTGAGGATGCAGAGGCTAATTGGGTCATTCAAAGCTGAGGACTTGAGAAAGATATACTATTTGCCAGAGCCGCAAAAAATATATAATAAGCAGTTTCTTCAGAAGTTTGCAGCGGAAAACATAGTTCAACCAGAGCCAATAAGGCAGTGGAGGCACGATCCAAGCAAACACAAGCATGAAGATAAGGGTATGTATTTTATAGCTTCCCTTTCTGGTCCTCATTGACAAACCACTGTTATGTTGTGTAGACTATTCAAATGTCCCAGTACACTAAAATTTACGGTTGAATGGGTCCCCCTGATTGATGCCACCTTGGATGCCTATATTATGGATTGGGCCATTATCTTATCAAACAATTTAACTTCCCAAATCATAGCCTACAGAAGCAAGCACAATGTTTCCACCAGAACTGTGCCCTCTTTCTATATGAGTGCATATATTATTCATGTAGTTTGTTTTACCTCCGATTTTTCATCCATGGGATGGAAATGGACCTTAGAAGATCCTACTCATATTCACATTTATCATAATATCCTCTGAGAATCCAATTTCTAGCCCCATTTTTACAAAATTTGTGATAGAGTAATGTTGCTTTTATACCAAGATATTTTTGATGTAAGACCTTCTAGACTTTTTAGAGAAGCTAGTGATGACCTTACAACCATAGGTAAATGGTTTGGTGAAGAATCTTTCACCTATGTTAGGATTTTTGGTAGCCTAGCTGCTCCACATGGTCTCCCCTTTTATGTACCTGATAATATTTTAGCTCGAGAAATTGCCTATCAAACTGTGGGCAATGGCCTAACCAATTCCCTCAAGGAAGCCAAAAAGTCCATTTGATCATCATTTCCTATTCGTTGTGGAGTATATACTTTGGAAAAGTTCAAGCATGCAATGTTTGAAATTGAACATATTTAGTGCTTAAACTTTCCCACTATCTGACCCAGACAATATGTCCCAAGAAAAGTAGCTCAAAATTTCACCCTTCAGGTCAAAGTCATACAATTCCAACACGAACTTGATGATTTTGATGAATTATTTGAAATGACCCAAGACTATCAACAGGTGGAAAAGTTAGCCGAAGCTCGTCAAAGTCCTGATGAATTAAATAAGTTCAAGGAATATAAGAGTAAAAGGTTGGAGAACCTCCCTCTTGATGTATTAAATAATTCTCAACCAAGCCTACAACCAGAGCATATTTTGGCCTAATCTTCAAAGGGCAGTGATACTAAACAAAGAAACAAGGAAGGTACAACATTAGTGCAACAAATTGATAAATCACTGTCTACTAGCGATTTAGATAAAGTTTGGGAACAATTCGACCAAATCATTAATCCATGATTGCAGTAAGCCCAGACTTCAACTCCAAAAGAAACACTTAATACCCCTGAGATCACTAAGAAGATGATGCAGGAGCATCCTGTTAAGAATATTATTGTTCATTTGGTTGATTTAGGGGGTGACGTTTTAATTATTTTTAGGAATCTTGTATAGATTGAGTGAGAAATTTATGTGTGAGGCTTTCAGTTGTGAAATATTCTCAACTATGTGAGAATATCAGGGATAATTGATGTGTAGATCTTAGGGATTACGAGATCCTTGAATAGGAATTAGTTGAGTGAATTATGGGAAAAATCATGGATTTAGTATAATCCATAATTATGTAATTAATTTGTAAATGTAAGTCTGCGAGAAGAGTGAAAAACAAGTGTTAAAGAGAGATAAGTAGTGGGGAGAATAGATCAGAGCATGAGATGTTTTGAATATATATATGTAAACACTGTTATGAATGAAAGGAGTTTTGTGTTCAAAACTTGTTTTTGCGTGATCTTTTAATATGTGATTTGGTTTCGTTGATTCTTTAAATCGTACGCTGAATTTTCTGTTAAATACATGAAATTGTGTCTGAAATTAAAACCTTTAGTGGAGTGTGGTGTTTGAGGATTGCCTGGACAAAGGCTTTAATTTGTTGATCGCTGAATGAAAGCTGACAAAAATTGAATGAACTGACAAATCATCATTGATAATAAGGTGGATCAATGATGATCTATTTGGGAGAAGATCGACGGTGTTTGCTGGTGAATGTGCACGCACTTTAACATAAGAAACATACCCAATAACATTATAAAATCGAGTTAATTGATAAATCGATCATGACCGTTGAAGTGATCTCACGGTAATCACGTCGGAAGATGCACACAGTTTAATCCAGCGTTCGAACGCGATATTTTATGGACTGTGTTTTAATCCAGTGGAATTCTAGATCGATCATAGCCATTCATTATGAAGGGACGAGATCCGATGGATATCGCTCTGGAAGATGCGTGCTGGGTAGCATAAATTTCAGATGCGACAAGGTTTGAACTGGGTTTTAATTTGTTTAGGGTCCACGCAAGAGATCGTGGACAGATAGTTTGGTAAACAAGGGTTCTAATTGTTTTAAATTCCTGAATTATGTAAAGTTGCATTTTTGTGCATCAAAGTGGTATCAGAGCAGAAGAAGATTCTGCGTGAAGTATGATTATATTGTAGATTTGTCAGCGTTAGTCTTTATAATTTTTGTGCAGAGTAACAACAAAGGAAGGTGAGAAAATTTGCAGCAGCCTAGAGCAATGAGTGTTCATATGGTTCTAGAGAAGAGAACCAGAGAAATGCCAAAACACTGAGTTTAGAGGAGAAAAACTTAGTGAGGTATCATGTAGCAGGGAGGACTTGCTACTGCAGAGGTTTTATTGTAGCTCATGAATGCTGTTATGAGAGACCAAGAAAGCATATGACAAGGAAAATTAGAGGCGCAATAGAAGCAAAGGGAAAAGAAGAGGATTCCGTTTTAGAATTTGATTGAGGTAAATACTTTCTTTTATTGAATTTTGAATATTGATTTGAGTTTGAAGAATTAGTGAAAATGAACATGGAAAAACTTAGGAAAGGTTCAAATAAATGTCAGATGAGTCATGAAGAGCGTAGGATAAGTATTGCAGTGATGAGAACATAGTTGAATATACTACATGAATGGTTTTAAAAGAAAGAGAATGAACACCGAAGACATGGATGGAGAATAAGGAAACGGGTCAAGTGGAATCTGTTGCAACAGAAATGGAATGCTATGTTGATGAACAAACTTGAACAAATACATATTTCTTTGTTGGAGAAGGAGAGACTCGTAGGAATTGAGTCACAACAAAGAGGATTTGCTGAAACCCAGAAATCCCATGGTGGGAATTTGGTGCTTGAAGCATCAAAAGGGATTGAAAGGTTTGGTATCTTTAAAACTGATAGTTTGTTTGTGAATATAGGTATGGTACTAAATAAGGAATTTGTTGCTATAGAGACAACTAATGACCATTGTTATGATCAAGAAGTTTTTTGTGAATATGAAGGAAATTGGGATGATTGTTTTGCATTCCATGAAGTTGAGTTTGCAGCTCAATTAGAGAAGGAAACAATAGCTAAAGAGACAGAAGCCAAAGAAGTTGAGACCGGAGAAACTGTAGCAAAAGGAGGAAAGGACACCATAGAGAACATCAACTGTGTTGATGTGATTAACAAAGAGGAATTACTCCTAGAGCATGGTGGAGAAAATTGCTTTACAAAGTTACAGAATTTGGTTGACAGTTCGAGTGGTGATGATGGTGAACTTCCAGATTTAGTTACTAATCTCAACACGACAAAGTTACCTGGCAAAGCTATAGGTGCAGACGGTGAACCAGTTCGAGATTCGTTCAAAATTTGGAAACCAGGAAAATGGGTATTCAATTTTAATAATTCTCTGAAGATATTATTATGCGAATTTAATGCCAGACTACATGATGAAGTTATTCCTTTGAAGGACCATGAGCAAAACAAAGTTTGGAATCCTGGATGTAGCAAGTCATTTAGACTTGTAGCTGTCACATTACTACAGAAAAGTGACAGACCTCATAGACAAGAATCTATGATTTTTTTCTGCTTCGGGACTCTGATGCAGGAGCATCTTGTTAAGAATATTATTGTTCATTTGGTTGATTTAGGGGGTGATGTTTTTATTTATTTTTAGGAATCTTATATAGATTGAGTGAGAAATCTATGTGTGAGGCTTTGAGTTAAATATTCTCAATTATGTGAGAATATCATGGATAATTGATATGTGTAGATCTCGTAGAGATCTTAGAGATTACGAGATCCTCGAATAGGAATTAGTTGAGTGAATTACGGGAAAAATCATGGATTTAGTATAATCCATAATTATGTAATTAATCTATAAATGTAAGCGTATGAGGAGAGTGAAAAACAAGTGTTAGAGAGAGCTAAGTAGTGGGGAGAATAGATCAAAGTACGAGATGTTCTGAATATATATAAACACTGTTATGAATAAAAGGAGTTTTGTGTTCAAAACTTGTTTCTGCGTGATATTTTATTATGTGATTTGGTTTTGTTGATTCTTTAAATCGTAGGCTGAATCCTCTGTTAAATACAAGAAATTGTGTGTAAATTTAAACCTTTAGTGGAGTTTGGCGTTTGAGGCTTGCTTGAACAAAGGCTTTAATTTGTTGATCGTCGATTGAAAGTGGACAGAGATTGAATGAACTGACAAATCATCATTGATCACAGGGTGGATCAATGATGATCTATTTGGAAAAAGATCGACGGTGTTCGCTGGTGAATGTGCACGCACTTTAACACAAGAAACAAACCAGATAACATTATAAAATCGAGTTAATTGATAAATCGATCGTGACCGTTGAAGTGATTTGACGGTAATCACGTCAGAAGATGCACACAGTTTAATCCAACTTTCGGACACGATATTTTATGGATTGTGATTTAATCCAGTTGAATTCTAGATCGATCATAGCCATTCATTATGAAGGGACAAGATCCGACGGATATCGCTTCGGAAGATGCGTGCTAGTTAGCATAAATTTTGGACGCGATAAGGTTTGAACTGAATTTTAATTTGTTTGGGTTCCACGCAAGAGATCGGGGATAGATAGTTTGGTAAATAGAGGTTTTAATTGTTTTAAATTCTGGAATTATGTAAAGTTGCAGTTTTGCTGCATCAGAAGATCTTGATCACTATTGGGTCTTCAAATAAAGCTGTCAACACTGATGACTTGGAAGTCATCCCGGTTCACCCTACGTCTGAAGTTGTGCTTAGAGTTGAAGAAATACCTTCCCTCGATGTATTTTACAGTTCGAAACACAGGGCTGTCATGTGCAAGCAGAGAAAGAGAAAGAGAACTGAGCAACCTCAGGCACTAGTCCCTGGACATATACCATTGGATGTTGTGTCGAAGGATCCACAAACAAATCCTTTTGATGATTTAACTAGGCTATCACAATTTGCAAGAGCATATGCTACAACCACTATTGTAAGGCCTCAAAAGTACAACAACTGATCAAAGAAAAGGATGATAGGATTCTATAGTTGGAACACACATTACTAAATGCAAAGCATAGTATTGATGAAGGATGGCAAGAACATGTAACCCAATTACGGAAAAGCTTTGATGAGAGGAAGCTTCAACATGACGCTGACATCAAAAGCAAAAATGATTAGTTACAACAACTCCAATTACATGGAACGACAACGCAGATGGAAGAGTAGCGAATCCTCCAAGGATTCAGGATTCACAAAAGGAAATCCTTTATAGGGACTGGGATATGAAACTAAAGCAAGCTAAAGGAGCCATTTTTAGTGCGAGGAATGTTGTAAGCAAGCTTACTGAAATTATTTGTGAGAATATTTTTAATGCCAATCTAATTCAAGAACACCCAATTGATGCTTTTCCCGATGTTAAGACATTGATGAAACATTGGTAAGATTGGTCCAAGGCGAAGGAGGATAACATTATAAAGTTATCTAAGCTAAATTTTGAACATTATTGGCAATACTTGGTCAAATCGCATAGCCAATGGCTGATGTTACGGTTCCCAGCCAATACCACTTCTCATATGCTCCCAACGCTCTCCCACGCTGTGTATGCAGGACAAATGCATCTAAAGCCAACTAATCCTCTTGAATTAAAGCCCATCGTGGATATCTATGAACTAAGGCAACAATTGGGAGGGCAACCAACCTCTCATTCTTGATGAATTGTTGAAACAAACTCTATTTTTGTCCTTTTGGTTTTATTTTGAGGATGGTTTGCTTAAACCTCCTCAACATTTCATGTATTTTCTATTTTTGTAGTTCGATTTATAATTTATAAATACCCTTTCATGGCTTTTAGAAAAGAGGTTCTGAATTTTTGTAAAGAAGACTTAAGAAAGTTGCACTATTGTACTTTTTTCAATAATCTTAATAGAAACGTTGAACCAAGATTGTTATTCTCATGAGCAAAGCATTGATATATCGGGTACTTCTATCTTTATGTTATTGTTGTGTTTATATATGATTAATAGTCATATTTTCTGCACTGTTTTGCTATACATGAGCTTTGAATGTGATTAAACACTTGTTCACTTTTGAAAGTGTGGAATTGTTATCTTTGAATGTATGTAGAAAACAACGAAATATTTTATGCGATATGCGTTAACAATTAATTTGATTAACTATTTAATCAAACTAATTACCTTACTTGTATTTGCTTCTTGAATTGTTAGATGATCTATATTATCTTGCATATTAGAGAATATTTCAAATCGCACATATAAAGACAAGTTAAGTCCCATATATATATATATATATATACTTTTTTCATTTATATTCATCACATCTATTTCACTTTCTTTATACCTCACATTTGACTATATATATATTTTAAAGGGAAATTGGTCCCATTATCCCCAGTCAGAGCCACTATTCCAAACAGAAAATGTACGGTTTTTAAGTTCCCAACGAGGTGGTTATCCCCAATGTTGAGGCAACGACATTTTGAGCCTTCAACCAGTCCAAAACAATTGCAATAAGGAGATCAGTTAGATTAGTTCCAATTGTTGCAGTAGGACCATCCCTTTGCTATGGGGGCCCATAGTATCATAGTAGCAGGTTCAGTGTCTATAAATGTAGCTAGTCATTCAAATGACAGTTGCATATCTAGTTGCAGTCAGTATACGTGAGATAGTTGTAGACCTATATGTAGTGACACATGTAGTGCAAATTGCCCAATGGTAGGCAACAGGAGCAGTTCTAGCCAGATGATTTCTTGCGCAGAGCTATGCAGTCCAGTTTCCAATACGAGAGGACAGTTCGAGCTGCCAGGAGTGAGTATATAGATTTCCCATAGGGAGATCGAGACTCAGAGGGATCAACCCTATGGAAGCTAGTACTTCAGGATCTAGGGAGATTAAACTCATTATTGCAGTGGTTGCAGTAGCAGTGCGAAAGCAACATCATAGCAGTAACAATGGAAGTACGAGTAGATCAAAATTCACCATGTATGCAACTATACCTCCAGGATAGAGGTGGGGCGATATGGAACTTTAGTCCCAGAGTTGAGTAGAGTTTGGGCAGGGTCCAATGAGGTGAGCAGTGAATGGTGTTTCCTCATGGATCATTACCCTTCCTTGAGAGGCCCACAATATTCAGTAGCAGGAATTATCAATATCAGTTGATGTAGTTAGATTCCAGAGTGGCAGTTGTAGACTAGTTGTAGTCACATGTTGAGGAGCGCATAACAATGTTGATAGCAGAGCAAGAGTCTAAGTATCAAAGTCAACAAAAACGTAGATTTCCTAGTAGACATTGCAGAGGCTAGTAGTAGTCAAAGACTCAGGAGATAGTGGCAACACAAAGACACAATTGATTCAGTATTTTCGAAGCTTCTCAGTTGCCGTAGTTGAAGTAGCAACAACAATAGTTGAAAGGGAGTATTAGTTGGGTTGCAATGTAGATTTAGAGTTGGCAATAATACAAGATGCACAATGCAATGTCAACAACAACACATATGCAACATGGTTAAGCTACAGTCAGTGACAAATGAATTAGAGTTAGCGCAATTGTTGGTGAACAGTGGAAGACAATTATAGTTGTCAGACATCAGTAGCGTGTATGGGAATTTTATGCAGAGATAGGGTGTTGTTGCAGAATGTGCAACACTAGAGAGTGAACACCTTCCTTGCTATGGAGTGTTAATTTTGGGAGCATTGGATGGTGTTATAGTCTCGAGACTTTGTGGAGAGGCTAAAAAACAGGAGTTCTTTAAAACTCATAAATTGTTTATGGAAATTCTACCTAGAGATAATTCAATTAAATTAATTGATCGATAATTAAAAATGCTTAAGTCCAACTTAGGGAAATCGATTAATTAATAACAGTTAATTGAGAAAAATGAGAATTCTCTAGAAACTCACACAGATTGACTTGGAGACAATCTCAACTATCGATTAAGTTTTAATCTTCGCTGTTTGAGTCCCAATTGGAGATTATAAAAAGAGGTCGATGGGTAGATGGAGAAACACATTAGCGTAGATACTCAATGATCTAGATAGTTCAATTCTCCAGTACAGGTGATTAGTAGGAGAGATCAAGTAGCAAGTGTCAGAGGGGCAGAGATAGTGATTAGGAGGAAGATTTCTAGTTTTGGAGAGGCAACAACACGTGGCAAAAATATTATCCGGGAAATTGACCGAGAGACTCCCTTCCAGTGCCTTAGGGCTTGCATGCCCTAATGGCAAGTTCTTGGCACTCGAAGACAAGTTCACATCATTGGCTTTTGATTAGGTGATTTCAGGGGTGTTCGACTTCAGTTCCTTTTCACATTCTGTGAATTGTGTTGCTAGTACCTTGAGAGCCATTGTCATTATTGGTGGTTTCTCTCACGCTTGTTAATGGTTCGCATCGTTGACCGGTAATCAAGCGACTTTCTAGCATGTTCAACTTCAACGCACTTATTCACATGTTAGAATTTATACTTTGATCGGGTCGTGTTGGAGTGCAAGACCCTAGGCTCAGATTACAAAAGTCCAGGTTGTAAGGCGATGTGACATGATCATGATAATATACATGTCTCTTTTAGATGGATGGCTGCGACCATACCATGAGTTGTTATATGCGATCCTTCTCATTATTGGATGGCTTTGACCATACCTTGGTTTCAATATGATCCTCCTTACAGGATGGCTACGCCCATGCCTTGGATCCATTTACATGAACATTCTTTGGGTGGATGTGTCCATACCACGATTCATGTATCATTTATCAGAGATTTTAGTGATGTATTTGTATCTATGATTGCTTGCAGGTTCTCCGGCAACAGTCTCTGGTTCCACACATCTACTTGTAAAGCATTCCACCCCTCACTCTAGTTTGACCTTCATGCTTTAGGGGGCATCTGTTACACAACATTTTATCACTCTCCCTGTACTCCTTGTTCCTCAATCTTGGAGGACCTCTATAGTGAACCTTACATGCTTTCCTATCATAAAGAGGTTGCCCTTATGCCTTGCTTCATGGGCAGAACATTTCCCTTTTGCATCATTTCCCAAGAATCTTCATTTTATCCCAATTTACAAGATCGGTGCTAGTGCTCAATTCCTTCATTGTGCCAATTCACAGGGTTTAAAACTAGGCCTAGCGCTGTATGGTGCAAGTGAGCCCTTCATCATTTGTGCCGATCCTCTTTTGGCAAGTTTTTTAAATATGGAGTTAAAGCTTCTATGTCTAGAAGTTTCATAACAGAAGTCTGGTAAATGGTTGGGCTAGATAGAGCCGAGGAATTCAGTTTGGGCTCCTTTCCCCTATTGAGATCGAACAAACCCAAGAGATAAGGCCTATCCATCATAAGAGGAACCATCTCCCCCCATCAAAGCTATATAAACTCCTCCTTTTCCACGCTGAACTAGTCTTTTTTGGAGCTTGAATAACCAACACCTATAGCTTTTCGTTTTCTAGTTCATGTGTGTAAAGGGAGAATAGTGTGTTTGATTTGGTTTGGAACTAAAGGGAAGAAGCCTTAAAATCCCATTGTTGAGGCTAACCATGAGATGTTAGAAGTGGTGTTGGAACCCAGATATGTCGGAGGAGACCTACAACGTCAAGGCTTTGGTTGTATCTCTTTCTGAGCTTTATATCAATACAACTAATGATTTATTTCCTACATTGAGTGTCATATTACATTTAATGGCTTAAGATTCCTTGACTTTTTAAGTAAATTGAATGTGATTGTAGGTTATTACGTTTGATGTTGTCTCTTGTGTATTTTCTTTAGGTATTTGAAGGAAAAGAACTCAAAGGAAGCTGGAGCAAAGGAGCGAGGTCATCATCAAGCAGAGTAGCATTCTAAGAGGTAGGCCCTCTTATTCGATTCTAGTTTAAGGAAGTTTTCATTAGGTTGTTCTGTTTGCGGCTAGACCCACTCAAGGGATAGAGGGATCACCTCTGTCCGCAGAGGAGATTTACCTACACTACAATGACCAACCATTGTCCCTTCTTGAATTCTCCTTTCAGCAGACAAGCTACAATAAAGGAGCCAACTCTGATACCAATTGTTGGAAATATATTCACTACTAAGAGGGGTGGGGTGAATCAATAATGATGGAACTTCATCAAAACATATAAGCAACAGTAAACAGAAATCATAACAACTATGAGGAATAACCATGAGAAATACAAGCATGCACACACAAGAACACAAGGATTTCTGGTGTAAACCCTTTTGGGAGAAAACCACGCTGCTCAAATCTTATATTAATCTGCTGAAATTTTTTACATGGATTAGCTTACAACCATAAAATGAAATACTTGGCTTTCTATATAGTATGCTAACATATATCAGTTCATAAATTTGTTTCTCTCGCAGATTTACGGACTACCATCCACTGGAAGCTCCATCCTCACCCAACCACCATTGGACTGTCCAACTCCTATTGGATGGTGAAAACTCTTCCTACTATGAATCAACCAAATCAATGTCTATACTGAAGTCTCCACACCTTCACTTGCACCATGCAAACCATGTTTCATATATTTTTAGGTTGGGTTCTCAATTCACTCAACATGAACAACCTAACAACTCTAGAATTTTGCTCATCAAATCAAAATCATACTCTGACTTAGAGGGGGGAATTTCTTCTCTTCTACTCACCAAAACCATTGCTCTCAAACACGCCTCAATCTTCCAAATTTCTGGCACAACCAACACAAATTTTGTATCTTCTTCTCAACTATATATCTAATTTTTGCTCACAAATCTCTGATATATCTCTCATAAAATATGTAATCAACCAATACATACTCCACTCAGTCCACACTCGCACACAATGCTCTCATAATAGCATTCTCACACATTATCCAAGCAACCAACCAAATGAACTCAAAGCCTTCTTCTATTTAATATTTTCTAAGATGATTCATTGAGTAAATGCAACAAGTTATGGAAGAATCAACAAATCTGTTCACATGCTTCAGATTTGGTTGAGGAAAGATTCTTGACCAAATCAATCACTAACTTTTTCTGACTCTATGCTGAAAATTCCTGATTAATAACATTGCCACAACACCAAAATTAGCTAAGAAATGTGAGGAATGCAGCGAAAAACTCGTGAAATCCCTCAGTATCTCCCTTAGCATTGTTCTCTAAGCAACTCGAGCTATAATCGCTCCCTAGAGCATGTCCATCAAGCGACTGGAGCCTAAAACCGCTCCCTTGACCCATTATGCATGCGACTAGGGCTAAGGAAACTCAAAATTATGCTTCCTCAGCTCATAACTTGCCTCAAATTCTTCTAATGCTTGAGTAGCTTCCGTAGGACCTCTGGAAGTATCTGACACCTCTGAAACACTCCTATAAATCATTGCAAGATCACCAACATCATCACAATTCAAACTAGGTTGACTAGGATGCCAACCAACAACCAACCTAAGCATCTAAGCCATCAAACTATTCCTCAACATATTTACCATCAATATGTAGCTCCAGAACCTGTCAGACACCCTCCAACATCTGCACAACCATCACAAGGTAGAGACATGTAGATCCTCTCCAAGCCCAAGGTACAACATGTCAACATAAGAGATCTAATCCGGGACATGGAGACCTAATAAACACGGCTCCTCAACACTAATTCCTAAAGAAACAATCACCATATGTATGCAACAACATGATCATGAATACCATCATCATGGGAAGGCCTACGATCTAGTTCAACACACCATCATCCAACTCATCATGGCATAGGACCATCTACACCTCAAGCCAGTCCATGCTAGTAGACATGCCAAGGACCATCCATCACATCTCCAAGCTAGTAGACATGCCAAGGACCATCTACACATCATCCATAATCACCTCAATCATCAAATACCTCAACCATCTACAACCCAAGCAATCAGGTTGACATCAATGACAATCAACCACACATCTGCAACACTACAACACACATCAATGGAAATACTATAGGTATCAAAGCCCCTTGCATGTATGGGAGTAAATAACATTCGTCTCTGACATATTTTTCCCTTTTCCATTGTTTTCAAAGGGGGATAATGTGAGGATGATGATCATACGATAGTTTCAAATGGGAGGTTGACATCAATGACAATCAACCACGCATTTGCAACACACATCAATGCCAACAATATAGGGTATTAGAGCCCCTCGCATGTAGGGGAGTAAATAACATTCTTCTCTAACATATTTTTCCCTTTTCCATTGTTGTCAAAGGGGGATAATGTGAGGATGATGATCAAACAATTGTTTCAGCTGGGAGGTTGACATCAATGACAATCAACCACTCATCTGCAACATTGCAAGACACATCAATGCCAACAATCTCCCGCTTTGGCATTGATGTCAACCCCCCAGCTGAAACAATCATCTGATCATCATCCTCACATTCTCCCCCTTTGACAACAATGGAAAAGGGAAAAATATGTCAAAGACAAATGCTATATACTCTTCTCCATGCAATGGGCTCTATAAAAGAAACATAACTCCACTCAATATCATATGTAGGTGCAAGACTGAAATACAACAACACTCCCTTTAGAAGATATGTGCACTGAACTCCCCCTGGACATAACATATGCCCAACCAACAACACACTAGAGAAAAAAAATACATCTTCTACCAGCAACAACAATAAACTCTCTCACTTAGCAACATTACAATAAGCAGCAACAACAATATCTGAAACACATGCTCTCTCCCCTGAAGCAACAACAACAACATAATCCATGACATAGTAGCAACAACAAATCAAATCAGCAACACATAGAAACAACACCATAATGTGATCAACTAGCAACAACAACAATGATCAATTCCATAGCAACAACAAAAAATATCCAACCAACTTTGAAGCAACAACAACAAATACATCCTCTCCACAATATACTATCCAACAACAGAAAAATCATACATCACCATCAACAATGCAACATCTTTCTGAAGTAGAAATTGAAACAAAAAATCCATGATGATAGGTCATAATAATATGATCAACCATACTCCACTGAATACAAACATCTCCATGGCTGAATGTAAACTGATGTACATGGCTGACAATGCCTCCTTTCCATATGCAAGAGACTACTCCACATGGACCAAATACTATGACCAAAAGATATGCAACAAAGTACATAGACTCACATGCCTACTATATGGCTACGATAATGCATGATTATACAAGTACATCAATGATCCCATATATGGCTGAACCATAACTCACATGACTCTCTCTCAATGCATGCATGACTCAAGAATGTCTCTCCATGATAAGTATGAGAGTGTACAAGAATAATACATGACATACATGGCTGTATTGACACTACTAGCAACCCATACATAGATGAAACAACACTCATAACTCATTATACACATAATCCAATCATGGCTCAAGACTCTAAGACTCATATCAAATGATTTACAATAAGAATCCATGATCTCGTGAGCATAATACAAGGCTCCATCAATAAGATATAAAAATAATAAATGACACCAAGTGATGAAGCACCATAATGCATAGCTGAAATATACATTCACTACAATAGCCAACACCATGGATCACCTTCATGCATGACAACAAGACAATAGCAATGCATATCAAATCAGATTGCAGCATGCACAAAGGAGAAACCAATTTAATTGCAGCCAGGGAAAATTTTAAAGATGGAAAATTATCTTGAAGTTTACAAACATTGGGGAATATCACTAGTCCCTAATATGCAAACTATAATTTTTTTATTGATGTAATTGTAAAATATTCAAATTTATAATGATTTTATATATACTCTCTATATAATGTTGGCGATTTTTAAGGTAAAATAATTTTATATTGTAAAATTTGGGCGAATCATCTTTATAAAAAATGGAAATTGGTGAATCTTTTTTTTGGAAAAATTGTGGAAAATTAGTCCATGTACGAGTATTAGCCCCTAAAATTTTCATGATTGTAGCTACAAGAATAATCGATGATAAAAATAGAAAAATTAGCAAAAAAAAGAGCCATCAACACAACTAGAAATAAAAAATGGAGCACATGAATAAGAAGTGAAAAAGGCCAAAGAAGGAGAATAAAATGAACTGATGCTACAACTGTGGTGTAAATGGACACCAAGGAAGGAATTGTGACAGAGATAAAATCTTCTCATCTAATAAGAGCAGCTAAAAGAATATTAAAAAGGAGAAAATGCTACAATTGTAGAAGCCATGGACATATGACAGCAAAGGGGGAGATTGTTGGCATTGATGTGTGTTGCAATGTTGCATATGTGTGGTTGATTTTCATTGATGTCAACCTGGTTGCTTGGGTTGCAGATGGTTGAGGTGTTTGATGTTTGAGGTGATTATGGATGATTTGTATATGGTCCTTGGCATGTCTACTATCTTGGAGATGTGATGAATGGTTCTTGGCATGTCTACTACGCTGGAATAGCTTGAGGTGTATATGGTCTTATGCCATGATGAGTTGGATGATGGTGTGTTTCACTAGCTTGGAGGCCTTCCCATGATGATGGTGTTTATGATCATGTTGTTGCATACATATGGTGATTGTTGCTTCAAGAGTTAGTGTTCAGGAGCCTTGTTGATTAGGTCTCTATGGTATCCATGTCCTGGATTAGGTCTCTTATGTTGACATGCTGTACCTTGGGCTTGGAGAGGATCTACATGTCTTTTCCTTGTGACGGTTGTTCAGATGTTGGAGGATGTTTGATAGGTTATGGAGCTGCATATTGATGGCATAGATGTTGAGGAATAGTTTGATGGCTTAGATGCTTAGGTTGGTTGTTGGTTGGAATTCTAGTCAACCTAGTTTGAATTGTGACGATGTTGGTGATCTTGCAGTGATTTGTAGGAGTGTTGCAGAGGTGTCAGAGACTTCCAGAGGTCCTACAGAGGCTACTCAAGCACTGGAAGAAGTTGAGGCAAGTTATGAGCTAATGAAGCATGTTTTGAGTCTCCTTAGCCCCGGTCGCATGCATGATGGGTCAAGGGAGTTGTTTTAGGCTCCATTTGCTTGCAGGACATGCTCAAGGGAGCGTTTATAGCTCGAGTTGCTTAGGGGACAATGCTAAGGGAGAAACTAAGGGATTTCATGAGTTTTGATCCCCATTCCTTGCACTACTTAGCCAATTTCGGTGTTGTGGTGATGTTATTGATTGAGCATTTTTGGCATATGGTCAGAAAAAGTTTGTGGGTCCTCTAGAAGCTGATCAAGGTTGAAGATATCAAAGGTCTAGTGGATTTAGTGATTGATTTGGTCAAGAAGCCTTCCTCAACTAAATCTGAAGCATGTGAACATATTTGTTGAGTCTTCATAACTTGTTGCATTTACTGAGTTAATCATCTTAGAAAATGTTAAATAGAAGAAGGATTTGATTTCATTTGGTTGGTTTCTTGGAAAGTGTGTGAGAATTATATTGTGAGAGAATTATGAGCAAGTGGAGTATGTAGCCATTGCTCACATATTTTATGCAGATATATATCATAGATTTGTAAGCAAAAATCAGAGATAGAGTTGAGAAGATGTAGAATTTGTGTGTTGGTTGTGACAAAAATTTGACAGATTGAGGCGTGTTTGAGAGCATTGATTTCAGTGAGAAGAAGAGAAGAAATTCCTCTCTTTGGGCTAGAGTATGATTTAGATTTGATGAGCATAATGCTAGAGTTGTTGGGTTGCTCATGTTGAGCGAATTGAGAACCTAGTCTGAAAATATATGAAACATGGTTCGCATGGAGGAAGTGAAGGCATGGTGGCTTCAATATAGACAGGTATTTGGCCGATTCATAGTAGGATGAATTTTCTCCATTCAATAGGAGTTTGACAGTCCCATGGTAGTTTGGCAAAGATCATTGGTCATGGGAGCTTTCAGCGGATGGTAGTTTGTAGATCCGCGAGAGAAACATATTTTCAAATTGATAGATGCCTACATACTGTAAATGAAGCCAAGTATTCCAGCTTATGGTTGTAAGCTAATCAATGGGAATTTGTTTAATAGGAGATTTGAGCAACATAACAACAACAGGGTGGTTTTCTCCCAAAAAGGTTTCCACTAGAAATACTTGTGTTCTTGTGTGTGCATGCTTGTATTTCTCATGGTTGTTGTTGGGTGTGGTTTTTTACCTATTTTCTGCACATTTTTTCCCCTATTTTGACCTTTCTGTCCTCCAAGCCTGTGCCCTTATATGACCAAACTCTCTGTTTTCTTATATTTTTAATCCATTTTATTGTCATGTTACTTTGCTATATCTTGCTGAATAATACGAGGCTTTATTCCTTTTTGTGGCTAACTGGGAGAGCATTGAATAAGTATTCTGGGAAGTTCATATTTTTCAGGTGTTGGCTTGCGTGAAGAAGCCATGAAACAAGTAGGCATCTGAGATTAACTGCAAGAAAGGGTAGAACAGTTCGCTATTACACCCTGAGTGCTGTTACAGACCGCTGCTATATACTAGGTGCTATTACAGGTTGCTGTTGTTACAGATTGCTGTTACACACTGGTTACTGCTATTACAGATTGCTGTTACACACTGGATGCGGTCACAGGTTGCTGTTACACATCGAATGCTGTTACACCTCACGTGGATCTACCGTCACATCAACAGTGCTATCATCAGTTATGCTATGTCATCCCAAACCACCATTTTCTCAATGCTGTTGCACCGAAGCTGGAAATGTGGGTACTATTCCACATAATAGTGGTCGATAATAGGATTGTTTATTTTTGAAGCAACAAGACTCAAGAAGTTGCAACTGATGTATATTTATTTAGTAATAAGTTGTAACTTCTTTATTTTTGATCAGCATGAGAAACGAGAGATTCTCATGACTCTGCTTTCTAATTTTTGGGTTGTAATAATTATAAAGGACTCGACTTTTTATGTATTATCGGATGACATATAGAAGAGTACCGTTACTCTATTTCTGTAATCCTTAACTTATTCAATATCAATTGGCATGATGATGCTGTTACTTTCTAACTGATTCGTTAATCACTTTTTGTGTTTTGCCTGCACCCTACTGAGGAGGAAGGGCCCTCCTCTTTGGCAGGGATTGTAGTGATTAGGTAGTGTACATTTCAGTTCAATTTATTGATTTATGGTTTTTTGTTGTTGTTGTACAAATCGTGGATTGCATTCGCTGTTGTTTCTATTTATCTCATGCTGTTACACAGAGTTAAACAATGGAGCAATAGTAACTAGCTGGAATAGATGTTAGTTCTAGTGTGGCACGCCTTTATTTCAATAACTATGAGTTGTGATTAGTTCTGTAGAATGTTTTTTTTGTATCTACATGCATGGTTTGATTCAACAATTTAGATCAGTGACACCTTTTATAACTTCTCTGCACTTTCTTATGCTTGGCTGGAGTGTATCGGCATAGACAGTGCGAACTCCATTGAAACAGTAAGACCTACCCTGGGTTGACAATTAATGTTGCAGTCTGAACTTAATTAAGGTTGATTAAAATAGCACTACATTTTGGTGCCGTTGCTAGGAATGGCAAGTTAACAATACAATCAACCAAGTTGTTTGTTTAATATAGAGTGTTCCTAGTCCACAGTTGCTGGGCAATAAGACGAGAGGTAAGAACTTGCGCATCGCTCTAACATACCTGGGCGGGATCACCATTGTGATCACTAGGACACTTAGGACATTTTGATGTTTTGATTAGTGTGTATTTAGCTCTTCAGTGGTTGGGCGGTAAGGTGAGAGGTAAGAACCTGCACATCGCTCTAAGATACCTGGGCGGGCTCACCACTGCTGAAGATTGAGGCACTTAGAGTGTGATTTAATACACATAGGGTCCATGTGTGCATTTCTAGGACTTATAGAGAAACTGAAATCACCCTCACTCTAACAATTCACTGGAACGACGGGACATAAAATGGAAACGAAGGGTGAAGATTTGGGGAGGAATACATTTATCCAAGAATTAATCTCCAAGTTGGGAAAAGAACAGTCCAACTCTCAAAAGGAATGCAAGGAAGATAGGGCCGCAAAAGGCTATTATTCCCATAGTGAAAGCAGAAACCTCCAATCCCTCCATCTCGGGAACGTATCATTTTAAGGCTAGCACTCATACCCCTAAGATCAAGGATTTGATGTATGAGCAAGAAGGGGAAGTTAGTAGCCAGAATTTGAGGACCGAGGGTCAAGGGGAAATCAAGGGGGGACATCGAACACTTGAGGTGGAAAAGCACCTGTTGATTTATTAATATCTGGATACAGGTTGTGCGGTGAAAAAACCAACCCCAGTGGTATTTGAGGCATTAATCACACCTGTAGGGCCATCACAAACACAGCTCGAAGAACGTCTACTACAGGAAGGGCTAGCAGAATTCATCATGGGAGACAACAATGATAACAATGCTAAAACAAACACCGCTACTACCACCTTTGAGTTCCCAATCGGGAATATCAGAGGTGAAGCTCCTATGAAAAACATTCCTCTATTATCTTTACCATCCTTTCAGGGGATGACTGTGGAAGATCCAGATACATTTCTATTTGAGTTGCAGCCTTGAGATGGTTCATAGGATTAGGTCTCGCTTCCATTTCAATGTGGAATGATATAAAGGAGACATTCTTGTCAAACTAACATGACTATTGTAGGACCAGGGACTTAAGGGAAGAGATATTTAAGATGACACAGAAGGAAGAAGAAAGCCTAAAAGATTATGTGGAACAGTTCCACTACAATTTGTAGAGGTATAAACACAGCGATTGAGACCCAGAAATCTTGAAGACTATATTCATCAGAGGAATGATGGATGACTGCCTTGACACCTTGAACCTATTAGGAAAGGGGGATATATCACAAGAGCCATTCACTGAAATTATAAATCTCTTCCTACGATGCTCTCGAGGATCGTCTAAAGGAAAAAGTACAATTCAGGATGCCTCTGTTCGCATACAAAAATCTGCAGGTAGAGGAGTAACTAGAGCGGAGATCGGAAATTTGTTCGAAAATTCAAGACCGATATCCTCAGTACTCTCTCAGCCCAAATAACAACACAGATCAAAAAGACACAATCAAAAGCTGATACACCCCTGGCTGTGTTCTGTCTGACTTGTTGAAAGAAACATCCTCACATGGAATGCGAATTGAATAGCATCAGCCTGTGTAACATTTGTGAGCTGGAGCATTCAATAGAGAAGTGCCTGGAGCTTCCTAGACTAAAGGAAGTACTCAAAGAATCAAGCGAAGAGGTGCAGTCCTCTTACTTCATCGCACCAAGGAGGCCATGGCAACCATGACCTCCAGGTATGTCTCAAGACTTTTCTCCTTTTAATTCGTGGAACAATGCATATAATAACCAACCATATCCATGGCAATATTCTGCCCCTCCTTCTGCTCAATTCCCTTCACCTTGGAACCAATTGTCTCCATATCCTCCTATTCAATATCCTCAATCCCAACCATACCCTTGGAACCAAAACTGGAGAAGAAATGCCCAGAATTTAGCTCTGCCTACACCACCCATGCAGCAACAACTGCAGTTAACTCCTTTCCAATCCCCTGCTCCTCCACTACCTGTGTGACCCCAACTACCTATGCAACCTAACCCAAACCCAAACAATAAAGAAGCTTAGAGCATATAGTCTCCTACAACCTTCCAGACCTACTTTATTATCCCCGTGGAACTTAATGAAATACAATTGTGATCGAGCACGGTAATTAACCCCAGTCGCTCCCCCATCTATACAGAGGAGGACTACAAACCATCCAGAGGCTTTGAGGCCACTACTGCATCTACAACAACTGATACAAAGGACGCTGTTACATCTATAGTGACCGACCTGCGAAGAAATGTTACATCTATAATAGCTAAGTCGGGGAAGGTTGATACACCTATAACAATAGATTCAACTGTTGTTTCGTAGAACCCCCCGTACCCTCAGAGACTGGCCAAACCTAGGATGACTTCACAGTTTGAATCTGATTCCCTTATGGAGTTGCAAAATTTGTATGTACGAATTCCTTTGCTTCAAGCCCTTAAATAAGTACCCATCTATGCCAAGACAGTGAGATATTTGTGCATTAATAAGCCCGGGAGGAAGCCCAAAGACCCTACCACCATACATGTGATGGGAAAGTTATTCGAATTAATGTCTGCTCAGCCTCTCCTTACTAAGTACCATGATCCAGGAAATCCCACAATCACCGTCTACATTAATGATCAACCCATAGCCAATGCATTGATTGATCTTGGGGCTGCCATTAATGTAATGATGAAAGATCTCTTTATCGCTCTCGAGCTACAGGGACTTAGACACACTCCTAATGTGCTGGAATTGGCAGACAGGTCCCGCGTTAAACCCGAGGGGATGTTAGGAGATGTAGTGATTATGATAGCTTCCTGGAGATACCTAGCATATTTCCTTATCCTACAGCCCAAATCCAATTTTGGGGGGGGGGCATCCTTTGATCTTAGGGAGACCTTGGCTGGCCACTGCAGACGCATTCATAGGCTGCAGGACGGGGTCCATGGTGATCTCAGATGGCCAGGCAACCTAGAACCTTAATCTTTATCCCCTAAAACCAAATGTGGATGTGTACAACCCTTGGTGGGATGAGTTTGAGCCTGAGTAAGATCTTTCCCTACCACTCCTCACTCTGGGGAAAGCCAAGTATTTTAAAGACGAGACAAAAGATGATGTTATTAATGGTTTTATTAGTAATTCACTTTCGGTTGCTTCTATTAAAAATGCAAATGAGGAGGAAGAGGTGGAAGATATAGATTTTGAACAAATGAAAACTACTCCAAATATTGCTAGCAGCCCAATTGAGATTGAATTTGGATTTTTTTTGAATGTTAATCCCAATTTGATTACTGAACAGAATCAATGGCTGTTACAACTATTACAGAAGTATAAAAAGGCATTTGCATGGGATTATATGGATATGAAAGGGATCCACCCTAACCTATGCACTCACCGTATTTATTTGAAGGATGGCTGCAAACCAGTCAAACAACCACATCGCCACATGAAACCTGCACTAAAGGAAGTGGTGAAAGAAGAACTACAAAAACTCCTGAGTGTTAATTTTATTTATCCAATATTTGACAGTCAGTGGGTGTCACCGCTTGTCATCGTTCGTAAAAAGAATGGCAAGTGGAGAGTCTGTGTTGATTATAGAGAACTCAACAAGGCCACTCAGAAGGACCATTTTCCAATACCATTTATAGATCAGGTCCTTGATACTCTCTCCGGAAAGAAATAATTTTCATTTTTGGATGGATCTAGTGGCTACAATCAGATACAGATTGCCCCAGAAGACCAGGATAAATGAATTTTACTTGTCCTTAGGGAACCTACGCATACAAAGTGCTACCTTTTGGGCACTGTAATGCGCTAGAAACCTTCCAAAGGGCGATACTGGGAATTTTTTCTGATTTATTGAATGAATGTCTGGAAATATTCATGGATGATTTCACACCCTATGGAGATGCTTTTGAAACAACATTAGTCAATCTGGAAAAAGTGCTAGAGCGGTGTGTACAGACTTGTTGCCTTGAGCAGTGAGAAATGTCACATGATGATGATTGAAGGGAACGTGCTTGGACATTACATTTTTTCTTATGGAATCAAGGTAGACCCTGCAAAAATAGAGGTAATTTTAAGAATTCCAACCCCCAAAACACAGAAAGAGGTACGTAGTTTCTTAGGGCATGTAGGGTATTACAAAATATTTATAGAATTTTTTCAAGAATCACATTGCCATTATTTTCCTTGCTCATGAAGGATGTTGATTTCTTGTGGACAAGGAAGTGTGAGCAGGCCTTCTTAACGATGAAATGTTGTGTATCAGCAAGTCTGGTCTTGCGAGGACCTAATTGGGAATTGCCATTTCACATAGGTACAGATGCATCAGATATTGCTGTAGGCGCTGTTTTGTGCCAATTGGAGGATAAGAAACCTTACGCTATTTACTACATAAGTAAAAATCTAACTCTAGCTGAGCTCGACTACACAATGTCCGAGAAGGAGTTCTTAGCAGTCGTGCACACCATCAATAAATTCCGGCATTACATCACCGAATATCAAGTATTTGTACACACTGACCACTCTGCTATTCATTTTCTAATGAATAAGCCAATTAAAAATGGTAGGATTACATGCTGCTTATTGCTGTTACAAGAATTTGATATCACTATTGTAGATAAGCCTGGAAAAGACAATGTAGTAGTTGACTTTCTTTCTAGGCTTTGACTACATTTAATGTTGAAAAAGAGTTAGAAAGAGTTAAAATCCCAATTCCTCTTTCAGAACTTTCTAAAAAACCCTGGGTATAAAAATAAGGTCTCCAAATGGATACAAAATACCTCGGTTGACGCTGAAGGTGATATCATCAGTCTGCAAGATGAAAAACCATCAGTTGTTTTTGGCCCTAGCTTAGATATGATAGATAAAATAGTGCCTCCTTTCTATGTAACTCTTAAGACAAATTATTCCATGTTGTATAATTGTAAGCTTGATTCTGGAGCATCACATAACCTCATGCCAAAAACTATCACAGACCATTTGAAACTTGACATAACTAAATCCTATCATGACTTGTACACTTTTGATTCTAAAAGGGTGCCTTGCTTAGGATTGATTAAGGATTTAGTAGTCACCCTTATCCAAATCCCAGTGAAAAGTGTAGTACTTGATATAGTTGTCACATATATCCCTCCCAAATTTGAAATGCTCCTTTCTAGGTCTTCTTGTGCCAAATTAGGTAGAACTCTTCAGATGGATATGTCTTATGCTACTATTCCAGTTTATGGGGGAAAACAACTAAGATTATATAGAGAGGTGAGATTTGTGCACAAAACAGACCAGCTAAGGAACCATCCCATTTATGCAATTGACCAAGATTTTGGTTGATTTAACTATTGATGAAAGTTGCAATCTTACTGAAGATTCTTTCCCTGATGAATATCTTTTTGCTATTTCTACTTACTCACCTTGGTACGCAGATATAGCCAATTATCTTGTTGTAGGGAAGTTTCCCCAGTATTTATCCTCCAAGGAGAAAAAGAAAATCATACAACAAAGTGCTACATATACCTGGATATATGGGAACCTCTATCACACTGTACCTGATTTCCAGATCAGATGCTGTGTTAGAGAGGACGAGGTCTTTGATATCCTCAAAGCCTGCCATGAGGAACCTTGCGAAGGACACTTCGCAGAAAAACGAACATGATACAAAGTCCTTTCAACAGGATACTACTGGTCGACAATATTTCAGGATGACAAGCAGTTTGTGAAGGGTTGTGACAGTTGTCAAAGGATGGGCCAACCACTGCAATCAGATGAGATGCCTTTACAACCCCAGATATTCATAGAACCTTTTGAGAAGTGGGCTCTAGATTTTGTAGGACCAATCAATCCTTCATCTAAACAGAGATCATACATCTTGGTTTGTACTGACTATGTCACGAAATGGGTTGAGGCAAAGGCACTAACCAGACTCACAAAGTAGGCTGTCTCAGACTCCTTGTTTGAATACATCTTTGTTTGGTTTGGCATCCCCAAAGAGATAGTCACAGATGGAGGACCACAATTCACATCTCATAAGATCTGGGAGTTGGTCGAAAAATATAAAATCCATCACAGAATCACAACGCCTTACCATCCACAGGTGAATAGCCAGGAAGAAAGCACTAATAAAGTCATTGAGGGAATCCTTACTAAGGCTATGGCCAGTCATCGAAGAAATTGGGTTGACAAACTTCCAGAAGTGTTACGGGCATACAGAACTACATGGAGGAACATAACTGTATTCTCACCATAAACTTGTGTATGGAAAGAACCCTTTATTCCCCATTGAATTTGAAATGAAAACACTAAGGACAACATTGCCGGTCAATTTGGATTTGGCTACAGCACAAAGGCAGATATTGAACCAACTCAATGAATTGGAGGAGAAACGGTTTGCTGCTATCCAACAAACAGAGATTATCCAGCAGCAGAGAGCTAAGTGGCATGACAGATTTATAAACAAGAAGTAGTTCCAGAAGGGAGATTGGGCTCTCTTATACGACTCAAGGTTTAAAGACTTCAAGGGTAAGCTCTACACCAGATGGAGAGGTCCTTATGAGGTAGATGCAGTGTTTGACAATAGGACTGTAAATTTGGTAACTATTGATAGTGCAAGGACATCATTACTTGCAAACGGGCACCGTCTTGGGTTGTATCACAAACCTACATCGAAGGATTCATTTGTCAACATTGTCACATATTCAGATTTATAGATTACGGGAACAAGGGAAGCCCCCCTATGCTGCAAAATTTTTAATTTTTCCAATAAGTGTAGCAGCTGGAAACCACTTGATGACAATTGTTACACTGTTCCAAATAATAATAATAATAATATGGCTATGAAAACTTTTATCAGGCGCAGACAGACACTTTTGTAGCAGTTGAAAACCACCTGATGGTGGCTGTTACACCATCAGTAACAACATTTGTTATTCCAAATTATATCATGCGATAGGTGCTGTTACACGATATTTTGTTTGAAGATATTAAATTAATATACATCAATCATCTTGGATGTTACACATGTAACAACCGATGACTTTTTAGGAATAAAATGAGACCTTTTATTATAATAAACAACAAAAACATCACCATGAGCCTCGTCATCAGATTTAAGTTCACACATGTTGCTGCTCGAGGATGATTCAATGTCGCGCCGCCCATTACCTCGTTCCACGTCACCCAGGTACATCATCAAAAAGGTAATAATTAATGTGTTTTATTTTGTAATTATGGAAACTTAACATGGCTATTGACAACCGAGGACGGCTGTCATAATTAAGCTGGGGGGGGGGAACGAATCACATCGCGACATGACCGTCGCATGATTTTTAATTATTTGAAAAATCCAGCAATTAAGGCATGTGACCCGGTAGTTATCGTTATTTGATGCCAAATCATACCAAAAAGGGTGAGGGCACCATTGATGAGACCTCCCCATGACTCACCATTAAGGAAAAATTCATTAAGTAGTACAGACCATGTGTGCCAAATATTAATCCAAAATCTTCACCTGTGCGACCCTGCCACCCTACCATTTACTCGTGCGGGAAGCGCTGAATCTCATTCAGAGTGTTCAGAGAGGAGGAAGATAGCAGTACAGATTGAAACAACTAGAGTGTGTGCTGAAGGGAAGGATAAGCAGGTGAAACAACATTGAATTGCATAGGCAATGGGAGGAGAAGCAATACCGCACGAGCCAGGGTCCATAGGAGCCCTGGAAGGTTTCCCTAAAGCATGCCAGGTTTTCAAAGATGCAAGATGGTTCGAATTCTTCCAGAGATTGGAAGGATCGGACAATGGTGTGGCCATGGAATTTGCAAAGAACTTGGAAAGAAACCAGATGGAAGCCTAAGGATTGAAATTGGAGGTCACAGAAGAAGCTATCACCAGAGTAACATGATTACCAGCAGAAGGGAAGAGATGGTTTACTAGGAAGGTTAATGACCCCTCACTGAAAGGGGATTTTCTTCAGGAAAGCAAGTCATTGGTTAATAAAGGAAGGGGAATTGATAGGCTGTCACCCCCCCAGCGATGGGCAAATGTTTATATCTTCCTCATTAAGTACATTACTTATGAGGGAAGGGTAACAATTGTGTTTAATTATCATTTCCCATTGCTGAACCATCTTTGCCATCAACAACTGATCAACCTTCCTTATTTCTTGCTGGGCAATATTAGGCACATGGCTGCGGCTGTGAAAATGGTTGCACATCCAGAAACGTGTGTTACGAACCATGGCCTCATTAAACTCATTGTGCTGGATGCCTTGAGCTGACAGGGCAAGAATTGGGAGGAATTCATGCAGAAAAGGCCCAGGACCACTCGCAGAAGGCAAACAGATACAATTGGGGAAACTCCAGAAGTGAAAAAAGAGCAACCTCAGTCCTTGACAGTGAGGGTCAGCAAGAAGTCGATTGATAAATCGATTGGCGACAAAGGGCCGAAGCAAAGAATAAGGGTTAGTGGGCACCCAAAGTCCCCATCCATGTCGGGAAAGGATGAAGAAGCAGTCAACGAGAAGGATGAGGAGCAAGCTCAACCAAAAAAACCTCCTTCACCTGGTAAGAGCAAAACCCAGTCTTTATTGTCGAAAATTGATATTTTAGAAAAAGAAATTAAAGAATTGAGGGAACAAATAGCAGTAGGAAAGGGAGAGCCAAGAGCCCTAGGGCTAGATACTTTGGCAGAGGCCGTGGACAGGGCTATAAGGGGAGAAATTCCAGGCACTCTGTGCGTAGCCTGTGGTGAGAAGTTGGTGGAAGTTGGATTCAAAGTCTGTGCAGTAGACACTACTTCGAGGGGGATTCAAATTGAAAACTGGGAAGCTGTTACACCATAACTTGTTGAGGACGTTGCTGATACACAAGAACCAACAACCGAGACAACACAATTAGGGAGTGATCAAGCAATGGATACACAGGAACCCTTGGCTGAAACTGCTGTTTCATTAGGAACAACAATGGAGGAGGAAGAAAAAGATAATATCCATGAGCCGATGGTCACTGTTTCCGTTACACAAGAACCAACAACAGAGACTAAAGATGGTCCGAAGGAAAATGATGAATAAAAGCCTGTGGATATTACTGCTGGCACACAAGAACCAACAGTGAAAGTGGAAGCTGACCAAGAAAATAAAGAAACTGTGACAAAACCCACTGACGAAGTTGCTGTTACACAAGAACTAGCAACTGAAGTGGGTCAGTTTCACCCCCAAGAGTCTGATACACCTTTAATTGATGATGCATGTGGCCGAATGCCAGGTCCTGTTTAAGGATGACATTTCAAGAAATTGTTGATATTGGCAGAGCTGCAAAATTGGAAGCAGCTGGTACTCTCTCTGCAGGAGGGAGTGATTCCACTCAAGGCGCATAAGAGAATGATGGATTCCCTGAGAGAAAAATGGTTAAAATAAGAATGGGAAAGAGAAGAGGAGGCACAGAGGCATAAATAAATTATGAAGAAAAGGGATGAACAGTTGCATCAACTGCATCGGGAGGTCTCCGACCTGACGTTTGATAAGACCAAACTCCATGACTTTGCTCTAAACCTGCTAACATGCAAGATGCCGTCCCCGTCATACCCTATGTTCCCGAGGGAACATTATTACTTATTCTAGTTAAGGGCAGTTAGTGAGAATAGGTCCTATATGGGTACTTTAACCCGCACTTTCTTAGAAATTTTCCGTTCCTGTGATTTTGATGATCAAAATTTGCTGTGCGAGCTGTTCTTGCACAATATGATGTGCAAACATGTGAGCACAAG
This sequence comes from Pinus taeda, assembly GCA_000404065.3. Classification (NCBI taxonomy): domain Eukaryota; kingdom Viridiplantae; phylum Streptophyta; class Pinopsida; order Pinales; family Pinaceae; genus Pinus; species Pinus taeda. Next base: position 61,205 of record APFE031489698.1, read on the forward strand.
GATGGTGGTGAGTGTCATTTCTTTCATGGGAGACTTGAAATTGTGGGCATTCCTCTCATTTATGAGGAATCAGATTGAGTGGCAACTGGCCAAGAAAACAATAGAGACCAATGAGGAAAAGACAACATTGTGGGTCAGGGCTGAACCAGGAACGGCTTACGAACTACGGCGAGAGTTCAGATGGTTCTAGATCAATCTGGAATTTAGAGATCAATTTGCCATTTACAGAAGGAGAATCGTGAGGATCTGCCTCAATTTGTTTGCGAACATGAGGAGCGAAGCGCTAGTCGAATGTCTTAAGTGCACTGAGGCCTGTAGTGTAGGATTGCAGGAAGGAGACCTCTTTGAGTACAAGAACTTTGTGACTGCTATTACACGGGTGCCAGAATATGCTCAGATTGTGTTGACACTGGGGGCGTTCTGGATTGGTCTCAGGTTCAGATTCCCTTTGATTTGGTTGCCATTTGAGGAGTATTAACCCAATTATCGGTTGTGTGATTATGGAGAGGAATCTTGGCCACGTGAGTTAATGGCTGATCAAGGATTTAGAGCTCCGGGCGATGATTTTGTTGGTGCCTACAATTTCACAGATTTCCATCAGGGGCACTGTAGAAGGAACCGAGATTCTGCATGGGGACATGCAGTTGTTTCAGTTGGGGGGAGATGTTGGGTGTGGTTTTTTATTTATTTTCTGCACATTCTTTCCCCTGTTTTGACCTTTCTGTCCTCCAAGCCTATGCCCTTATATGACCAAACTCTCTATTTTCTTATCTTTTTAATCCATTTTACTGTCATATTACTTTGTTGTATTTTACCGAATAATACGAGGCTTTATTCCTTTTTGTGGCTAACTGGGAGAGCATTGAAGAAGTATTTTGGGAAGTTCATCTTTTTTAGGTGTTGGCTCACACGAAGAAGCTATGAAGCAAATAGGCATCAGGGATTAACTACAGGGAAGGGTAGAACAATTTGCTGTTACACCCTGAGTGCTGTTACAGACTGCTGCTATATACTAGGTGTTGTTATAGGTTGCTGCTGTTACATATTACTGTTACACACTGGTTGCTGCTATTACAGGTTGCTGCTGTTACAGATTGCTGTTACACACTGGCTGCTGCTATTACAAGTTGCTGCTGTTACACACTGGTTGCTGCTATTACAGGTTGTTTTTACACATCGGATGCTATTACACCTCCCATGGATCCGCCATCACATCAATAGTGATGTCGTCGGTTATGCCGCGTCATCCCAAATCACCATTTGCTCAATGTTGTTGCACCAAAGCTGGAAATGTGAGTACTATTCCACATAACAGCTGTCGACAATAGGATTGTTTATTTTTGAAGCAACAAGATTCAGGCAGTTGCAACTGATGTATATTTATTTAGTAATAAGTTGTAACTTCTTTATTTTTGATCAGCATGATAATTGAGAGATTCTCATGATTGATCTACTTTCTAATTTTTGGGATGTAATAATTATAAAGGACTTGACTTTTTATATATTAGCAGATGGCATATATAAGAGTACCGTTACTCTGTTTCTGTAATCTTGAACTTATTCAATATCAATTGGCACAGTGATGTTGTTACTTTCCAACTGATTCATTAATCAATTTTTGTGTTCTTCCTGTGCCTTGCTGAGGAGGAAGGGCCCTCCTCTTTGGTAGGGATTGCAGTGATTAGGTAGTGTATATTTAAGTTCAGTTTATTGATTTATGGTTTTCGCTGTTGTTTTACAAATCGTGGATTGCATTCATTGCTGTTTCTATTTATCTTATGCTGTTACACAGAGTTAAACAACAGAGCAATAGTAACTAGCTAGAATATATGTTAGTTCTAGTGTGGTGCACCTTTATTTCAATAGCAACGAGTTGTGATTAGTTCTGTAGTGTGTTTTTTTGTATCTACACGCATGGTTTAATTCAACAATTTAGATCAACAACACCTTTTAAAGCTTCTCTGCACTTTCTTATGCTTGGCTAGAGTGTATCAGCACAGATATTGTGAACTCCATTGAAACAACAAGACCTACCCTGGGTTGACAATTAATGTTCCAATCTACAGTCAATTAAGGTTGATTAAAACAACACTACAATTTTTATGATTCTTATTACTGCTGCTATATGTTTTGATGAACTAATGTTATGGATGTGCATGGATAATGACATAGAAGCAAACATATAAATTGGTGAAAATTGATTAAAGACCATTATTGTTGATTCCCCCCCCCCCCCCACTCAGTAGTGAATATATTTCCAACAACTAGCTCATTTATGAGCTCCACTTCCCCATTTTGAAGACAACCTCCTGCCTTTTATGGGAGTTAATGATCAATTACTTCCATGATCATTGATAATTTAATCATTTACATTAAATTCTTAGGACTTAATGAGTGGTAATCAATAACAATAATTCCCTTGCATACTTAACTTTTTCAACCAAGTGTAACTTCGACATTAGTTTTCCAAATATTTATTTCAATAATAACATGATAATTACAAATTTACATTTCATAATTTATCAATAATAAAATACTAATAAACTAATGTCCAAATAAATTCTCAAAAAAAGCAACATTGGCACATAACCATATATACAAATTTACAACATAACTTCAAATCAAGGAATATCACATCAATGATTATTTTTTCCCATATATTAAAAACTTATTACTTTGGTTGAAAATCGACAATTTCCACTAGAAAGATCATGAAAAAAATAATATCTAATAGAGGAAAGTCTACCATACAATAACAAATTAAATTGTTCAACACCAACTTTTATGTAATTAAAGTTCTCAACAGAGAATTTTACATGGGCACCTAACCATATATACAAATTTACAACATAACTTCAGATCAAGGAATATCACATCAATGATTGTTTTTGCCCATATATTAAAAACTTATTACTTTGGTTGCAGAAATAAAAAATAAAAATAAGATGGATTTAGTGGTGTAAAAATTTGCAGAACTCATCACTACAACCACTCTAAGAATGGATTAATTCGTCATAATAAAAGTGGTTATCCAACATACATCAAAATCCTAAATAAATTTTGAGCTATGATTAATCTCAAGTTAATCGTTGCTTAACACATCTTCTTTTGCCGCTATTTTTTTTCCTACCTAAACATGTTTTATAAATTGCGTAGTCTAACAAGGCGGAGGAGTTGTCTGGAAAGCTATGGAAATTCCAATCATATTTAGAGAAAATCCGGTAAGGATTTTTGTAAATCCAAGTTATAGTTGTTAAACTTCAAAATTTTAGGTGTTCTAGACGTTTTTGATGGTACTGAATCCATTTCCACCATAAAAAACAGGATTCAAACACTGCCTCTACAAGATTTTTTGAAGTTTTTTTACCTAGATTCCGACCACTTTTGACCGTCCAGGGAATTCCTCCGCCTTGTTAGACGACTCCTTTATAAATACTTTAAATTTGAATGATAAATACTTTTCAACGGGAATAAATACGACAATGGAGACTTTTAAAATCACCTCATATGTATGAGATGTGTGAAGGAAAATTAAGTGATATGTTTGGATGCGAATAAAGTAAAAAGAAACCATTGCAAGTTTTTGTATGGTTACTTTTTCATTTAAATTTAATAATGTGTCCCTTTTCTATTTTATGTTAAGAATATTTAAAAATAATACGTAATGGTAATAGGTGTTTAATTTTGTTTTATTTTGATAGGTATTGTGTTTTTGTGTGGATTTGTAATTTTTGCTATGTTATTGTTATACTGTATAAATGTAAGATTTGAAATGATGTAGAATTTCCATGGATTGATAGATGGGAAAGGGGAAATTAAGTATTTTTTCATTTTATAGGGGAGATCAATACTCTTAAGTGTTGAAGACAAATCCATGTCACTTCTGGCGTGGAAACCCCACCTCAAGTCACTGAAGAGATTGGAATCCCAATCGAGTAAGCCATATCATGTTCCCTAGGAGAAATGACAAACATCTTTAAGGATTCACCAACCAAGATCATGATCAAAGAAAGTTTGGCTTGGAATAAAGTCAAAAGAAACCATTAAAAGTTTTGTATGATTAATTTTTCTTTTAAATTTAATAATGTGTCCCTTTTTTATTTTATGTTAAGAATATTTAAAACGAATAATGTTAGTAGTATGTAATGGTAATAGGTGTTTAAAAATGGTATCTATTTTTTCTTTATTTTGATAGATATTGTGTTTTTGGTGTGTATTTGTAACCTTTGCTATGCTATGTTGTACCATATAAATGTAAGATTTGAAATGATGTAGAATTTCCATGGGTGAATGGGAAAAGGGGAATTGAATATTTGTTCACTTTATAGGGGAGATCATGGCTCCTAAGTGTCGAAGACAAACCCAAGTCACCCCTGGCATGGAAACCCCACCTCAAGTCACTGTAGAGATTGTAATCCCAATCGAGCAAGCCATATCATGTTCCCTAGGAGAAATGACAAACATCTTTAATAATTGGTCACTAGCCAAGATCATGATCACATAAATGATCAAAGTCAAGAATGGAGTTGGAACAAAAACAAAGACAAGAATTAAATTTTCAGTTCAATATCGAGGATAGACAAACAACCCTTGATTTCATGAAAGATGTCCAAAAATATAAATTACCAAAGCTCACAAGTCAAGATGGGAGTCTAATAACAGAAGCTTGGGTGATCATTGTTAAGATATCACTTGGCTTTAAGGCATACTCTTCAGGGGAAAAGACCCAAATAACAAGGAGTCTACTATAAGGAGAATCTTTATTATGGTGGGTAAATGAAGAGAGTAAGATGCAAGTCACCCCATTGCAAGTTACTTGGGAAATGTTTGAGGAAGCCTTTAGAAACATGTACATATAAGAGGAATATAAACACCAAAAAATAGGGGCCTTCCATGCAGTATAACATAATGGTAGATCAATTGAAGAATATGAAGCTAAATTTTATGCATTCGTCCATCATGTGGACTATATGGAAGATGAAAAATGTCAATATGAAAGATTCCTGCATGGGCTTGATCCTTTGGTTCGAGTGGAGGTCACCATGTGGAAATCGACTAGCATGGTAGTAACCACTAGTTTGATCATACAAGTCCATAGGATGATAAATATGAAAAGGAAAATGGTCGCTGATGAAAATATAGAGAAAGAACCCCCCAAGGAGGGGGTACGCAGAAAAGGGGGGCATCCATATGGATTCCAGGGAAAATGAAACAACGTTGCTATGATCGTCAGTGAAACCTCTGGGTTGCCTCTAGAAGAACATAGGGGTCTGGCCTTTAAACCATCATCAAGTTGAGCATCGAGCCACCATTTTGGAGTCCTCAAATTTGAGGAGGGAGTCCTTCAGGTCGAACCATTCTGTATATTGGACTCTTGGGTTTGTTGACTCAAGAATCGTGAGTTTGAGCAAGCCAAAGTTCAATGGGACCAATATAGCCTTGTGTCAGTTATCTGGGAGGATGCAAATGCTATTCATCGTGACTTTCCTTATCTATTTGATTAAATTGTGGTGAACTAGATAGGATTGCATACCTTATCTTAGATAGATACCTATCTTATATGGATTTTTTTTTTAAAACATTTTTTGAAACATATGAATCATGACTTATTGCTTAAATTCTATTGATATACTATGGTAATATGTATGAGGTTATGGTTTCATTTATTCTTTATGTCAACATGGAAATTTTGAAGAAAAATGTTGTGATGATTTTTTCATGATGTGACGGTATGTGAAAATTGGACATAGTTCTGATGAGAGATTAATGATGTCATGCATATGTGTTGCTTGGTTATTTATTTTGTTATGATAATGATGTTGATTTTTCATGATGGATATGATTCTAGATAGGACATATGTATTATTCTATATGATTTCATGATTATAACTAATGCATTCGTTGCATGTTCAGATGTGGTGATTGACAGGAAATCCAGAAATGGGCCGAGAGGCCTAGTTTATTTGATGACCTTGTGGGAGCCCATACCTGTGAGGGAGCATATGTAACACCATATAGGCTGAGGACAGACTCAATCAACACTGCATATGCCAATATTTCTTTTGCCTTGTATAGCTCTTGAGGGATAACCCTTGAGTGAGTATGGGACCATCTTGAGGAGTCATAGTGCTTGATATTGGATTGGGAAGCTGAAGTTCATAAGTGTATCTAGGACTTTGATACTTGGGGATGTGCACCTTAGTAAGTTTTGGAGGGAGTTGGGCCAACATTTCGAGATGCCTGGAGTACTACTTCTTTGAGTACTGAGCTAGATGTCTACCTTGAGGCAAATGAGGTCTGAACATTGGGGCTATGGTATAGACCAATGGGGATTTATGCCTAGTTTCGAAAGTTGGGAAAAAGGACTTGAGATTCCTTGGGATTTCTCCGGTGTGGTGATGTAACTTACGATGCTTGCTAGTATACTTGTTCAACAAGGGGTGTTGGGAAAACACAGAGTAATAAATAAATAAATGTTAAACCTAACTTAGGGACAAATTTCCTTAAAGAGGAGGGAGTATGTATGAGTTATATTAATAATAAGAATAATAATAAAAAATGAAATAATATTAATATATAAATAAATAAAATAATAAATAATAAAGAAAAGATAATAATAACAAATAAATAAAATAAAATATAAATAATAAATAATAAACTGAAGTTATATATATATATATATCTAAAGTTAAAAAAAATAAAAAGAAATAAAATAAGCAAGAGTTAAATTAAGAAAAAGGTTGAGTTAAGTAAAACTTGAGATAAATAAATAAAAGTTGTTAGGTTGACAATGGGTTGTGTGCATGTGGATCCTTTTCCAAACCCCTTCTATTTTTGGTATAGTTTGTTCTATTTAATGGTTGAAAATAGAGATGAGAAACATTCATTCTTTCTAGAGGAGAATGTTGTGAGACAAAATATTTCCTGGCAGTAGTAGTTGATTGAGGGCTCGAGAGTGGCCATTTGTATAAAGATTTTGTGCATCTGAGCCTATTGTTGGGTGGATATTCGTTCCCATTTTTTTTTTTTTTTTTTTTTATACGGTTAGTGGGATTCAAGTAGTGCCACAACACCATAATCGACAATAAAGCACATATGCAGTCTATAGGTAAGTATTCACTACTAGTGGTTTTTGAAAATTCTATGCTATATCAGTTGAATTTTTTGTGTCAATTATTAATGCCATTGTTTGATGTAATTAGTTTGTATATTTTAATTTTGGGTAATTACATATTGTATTAGAGCTTAGGCTCACACCTTGGGCCTATAGGCATTTCAATGTTGAATTACACATAATTGATTTAATTGTCTATTTGTTCAACTCTTCTTATAACCTTACTTAGAAAATATTTATGCCACAACAAGAGGGTCATCACTAAGTAAAACCACCTTTTTTCTATCATAAACCTTGTTTAACGTTGAGGAAATATTCATCCAAAAAAGAAAATCACTTAATAAAAATTTAAATTGTCCCTTAAACTACCATATATTTTATGTGTAAAATGGTAAAATTTCAAGAGAAATTCATGGTGAAGCATGGATAATCTAAACAAGCATGTAATAAAGCTTTGATTATCTCCTCGAAAACTATGAGCAAAAAGTACTACCTTGTATATTGAAGACATGTTTTCCTGTCAATTATGGCGTTGTGGCGCTGCTTGAATCTCATTGACTGCAACAAAGTTTTTGGGGCAACTCTCCCCACAACCGTAGGCACAACTGCACAAACTCTTTCTACAACTAACCATCCCTGAGCCCTTAATCAACTACTACTCCCATGGAATCCTTTGTCTCACAACAATCTCCTTCAGAAAGAATGAATGCCTCTCATCTCCATTTTCATGCATTAAATAGAAGGGGATTGGAAGGAAATCCACATGCACACAATCCATGTGTCAACATGCCATCTTTTATTTCTTTGTCTTAAGTTTACTTAACTCAACCTTTTTCTTAATTTAACTCTTTCTTATTTTATTCCTTTTTACTTTTTGTTAAGTTTGCTTATTCTTACTATTTTTATAGTTTATTTTAGATATTTGTTTGGAACTTAGTTTGTTATTTATCATTTTATTTATTTACTATTATTACATTTCTTTATTATTTATTGGTTTAATTATTTATATGTTAATATTATTTCATTTACTTATTTATTATTATTATTATTTTTTGATTTATTAATACGGGGCATTACACTGTATGCCATTATCAATATAGAAAGACAACAATTTCCCAAAAGATGCTTAAGAATAAATATTAAAATGACAAATAGAAAGATATTCATACCTTGAAAAAAACTGTATCAATATGGATGGAAAATATAATAAGAAATAATGAAACATGGGAAAATGGTAGACAAAAATGTATTAGATGAGTGCTAAAATATGCCAATTTGGGCACCCGTCATTTCCTTTAAGCCAAAATCGTTGCAATTTGTCCTCACGCAACTAACAACCAATCTAAATCTGATAAGGTGAGGGTGACATGAAGGTTACTGAGGTTATATTAGCCTATCCTACCTCATTTTCATTAGATTTCCCTCTATCAAGTCAATTCTTCCCTTCTGGTCAACTTATAACCCTTCATGTATTCTTTGGTTGGAAGCCAAATCATTAGATAATGCAAGTCCAACCCAATCCAATTGTTTCCACAAGTTTCCATGCTTTTAGTGTATCTATGCGCTCTTTGCAATGTTATATTTAGTTTGTTGGGATTGAAGGAGATTTTTCGTTGGATGTCCTCTCCAGCTTGCTTCCACCTTTCCACAAATCCTTCCATTGTTGGTTTCTCCATTATCTCAATTTGTGTCCTACAATGTGTGATGTTTTCCTATCTATTATTGGTTATGAATTTTACATGTCGAGGATAGAAGGTCCATCGCTGATGAATGCTAAGGACTTGTAAGGGCATGCATTACTCTCCCTTTAACCAAAGATTACTGGTAGAATTATTTTGTGCCACTTTATGAGTTGGTTCCCAAATAACATGGCTACTGAGGTGGGACAGAAATGCTCTCAACTATACATCTCCCACAAAATGATTTTTAGCTATAAATGGAATCAAGAAATAAAAAACATCATGTTGATAAAGGTCATAGAGGAGTTTCTTCTCCTCATTCGTACATGCATAGTGGGCTTCCAAAAATGTGGTTGGACTTACTATTTTAATTGGATTACTAGTCATTATGGATTTGCTATGAAACATTATGATTTTTTTTGCAAAAACATGTTGTAATGTGGATAAGGGACTCTATGACTAAGAGCTAATTATACTAACAAAATAATTTTTACTTTCTTTATTTCCAACTCGTTGACCTGTCTCTCTAGCTGAAACAACTTCTTCCTTCTTTTTCTTCCTTTGATATATTCATGTGGATTTCAAAGAATTCAGCCCAACTTTTTCTCATTCCTTTGACAATTTGGTGATGCTCCTTAATGAGCATCATTCCCTCTTCATGTGAGGCAAACAATTGTTTCCATCTATTTTCTTTTGCCTTTATCCACTCACCTGGAGTATCCACTTATGAGTTCTTATCCTCCATTTTGTTTGCTAAGTCTAAGTGGTCATATCAATCAAGACAAGTATGAGGTCTGTTGTTTGGACAACTATCTCTTGTAATTCTTTCCTGTAGGTTTTAGTTGTCTCTTTGGTTTCAATGTGAGATTTCTCTTGAATAAGGGAACATGTTGCTCGACAAGATAGTCAATCCTCTCAAAGGATATAATTTCATTATGATTATCCCTTAACGTTTTAAGAACAACTTGAAGCTTTCTATTTTCTATCTCTAATATCTTATAAGAGATGCATATAATGACAAAGAACGTAAGGTACTTACTTTCTTAAGTTGTTTTTTTTTTTTTTTATTTGGGTGTTGCAACAATGGTTTTTTAGGAACACCAACTTCTTTCTCTTCTTCTTCATTTGAATAAAATTAAAATATAACATCAAGGCCTCCTTCTAAAGCCTTTATTGTTGGTTTTGGTGTTGTAATGAGATTTCTAGTTCTCATCTCCTCGTTAGCTGTAGGTTCAACAACATTTTTTTTCATCTCCCATATCCCCTACTAGTTTTTGTTTGTCAACATGAGATTCTTCTCTAGAGTTATTTGTTGGTTCTTATGTTGCAACATGGGTTTCTTGCTATATTTTATGGGTTGAAACCATAAGGTATACCTGGTTCTATTTTTCTTAGGGATAGGCACATAAGATGGAATTTTCATCATTCTCTTTAATATTTTGGTAGGGGGTTTACTGCCTATGACCTCCAAATCGTTGTCATGATTGTCCTCATCTTATTGTTGAGTCAAAACAATGCCTTCTAGGATTTATTCTTCAATAGGAATAAGGGGGTATTCAATGCCAAGAGAGTTGTAGCAATGTACTCCCCAACTGTAGTTCCATAATATAGTAGTTGTAGCTTTTGTAATTGTAGCATTATCATTCCACAATGGAATTACAACATCTGCTTCTCTTGCTAGTGGAGTTGCAACTTTTGCGAATTCAATGGGGGATTGGATAATCTCTTCCTATGCTATACTTTCTTGGTTTAGAGCTCGTTCTGTCAATAGTTTTATAAGGCCTTGGTTGGAAAGGACGTCTCTAGCCTGTCCTGATTTCGAAACTAGCAATGTCATAGTTTGTAGTGTTTTCAGGATAAAGAATGACATGCTGATAAGTATTCCAAACTTGAGATGGCTCATTATTTGAAGATGTACACAAGTCCATGGTGACTGTCGTAGGTAATATTCCTCTGAACGACCAAGGCTATATCCTTCCATGGGAAAAGTAGTGACCACCTATCAAACCCCATTCTTTTCTTATCTAGAGCTTCCCCAAGCTCAAGAAATCATTCCATAATTTATGATTTTGATATTCTCTTGCAATACCATATTTCTCCTATCTATGGTAGTCCTGTTACCTCATCAAAAATATTTTTTGTAACCTTCACAATTGCACTTACTACCATTGATCTGTTTTCCTTGAAATTTAGAGTAAAATCTAGGGCTACTTCATCATTGTATCCATGTAACCTCTGGACATACTGACTCTAGCTCCTATGTTGAAATATTTCCCAAATCAGATCATAAACTTACAACAATAGGGATTTTGTATAGTCTCTACAGATAAGGGAGTCTCTCATGGTTTCCTTTCTTCTCAAGATTCAAACTACTATTGTTGTAAACACAATGAATATTTAATAAATGGGGATTTCCAATAATGGAATTGGAGGGATTTCATGATGAGGGATTATGTCATTAGTGGTGGTGACAGTAGTGATGTGAGTGATTTTCAATCAAGTGGTCAAGTCAAATTATTCTAATCAATGCCATCTATTATACGAACCTTCGGGGAAATGTACCTGTCCTAACTTATCATAAGTGTCTTTGCCTTGTACCTCTATTGTGCTGGTTTCCTAGATCCATAAAAAACTCAGATTCACTTTTTGTCAAATTTTCAACAACAATGTTGGGCAGATTCATAACAACAATCATCAAACTTAATTTCAACAACAGTGTTAGTCTACCATGGTGTCGAGGTAGGAAGTGTCATTACCTATTTTAACTGTTCAAATTACAGTTGTGGAGTTGTATCAATGGAGTTTCAGAGTTGCAACAATCGTATTCTTTCGCTGATTTGTAATAATGATGCTAAGAAGAGTTGCAACAATGGGAGTCTAACAACGAGACTGTAGCAATAAGGGTTCAACGATGGAGTTACAATAACAAGATTCAGAGTTGCAACAACTGGACCATGTAATGGAGTTGCACTAATAGAGTTATTGTGAAAGAGTTACGACAACATAATCACAACAACAATATCGTCTTCTAGACTTGCATATCATATGTGTATACGAAAAATGATGTTGACATAACCATCATGAAATTGTGAAGTGCCCTTCTAATTTTTATTATTTTTATTTTATTTATTATTTATTTATTTATTTTTAATATGTCATGCGCTAGCCTACACTAGTTTTCACATGACATGCACTTAGGTATGTCACTAATGGTTTTCATACATGAGCTCTTTTTATTTATTTTTTATTTTATGTATTTCAAGATGGAAGAATGAGTCGCCTTGCAGGGATTTCTCTCTTTTGGACAATTTTCAAACCCTATCAGATCATCTATTAATAATCTTCCTCAAAAAGGCCTCTTTTGATAAGTTTCAGTGATATAGGCGAACCTTGTGTCCATTGGCCATTAGAGGAGTTATTTCTTCATCAATAGTACAAAGATTAATGAATCCATTATCATATACTATATCAATCTCATATGGTCTAAGTCATCTGATGAATTTTTTTTCTATAAAGTCTTTGAACATGAAGTTAAATAATAATGTTTAGTATTTGACTTCAAATTTCTTATTTTTAATGAACTTATTATGTCACTTGGCCGTTTGATGTTGTATCATTGTGGTATGTTGTAGGGAAGCTTTATGTATTTCATCCAAGTGATTGATTTGGAGGAGCATTTGTTTCTAAGCTTCTAATAAGTCTAGTCCAAGTTGTACCATTTTCCTTAGTGTCTGGATCTCTCTATTAATAGGGAAAAAACTCTCTTTCAATACACTAGTTTATATGGATTACATCGAGTGGTAGTTCTCTAGGTTGTTCTATAAGTTTATGGTGCTTCAGGGAGTTCATCAACCTAGTCCTTGTGGTGTAGCCCTTGATCATGATGGCCTCAAGGATATTGTTAGTCCCCTCTACTTGTCCATTGGTCTATGGATGATATGATGTTGTTATCTTGTGCTTGATCTTGTAAGTGTCTATTAATTCCTCAAAAATCCTTGTCCATTGGCTCATGTATGATATGGTGTTGTTATTTTGTGCTTTATCTTGTAAGTGTCTATTAATTCCATAGTGGGCCTTGAAGTAAATTGATTTCTTCCATCGGTCACTATCTCTCGAGGTATCTTAGTGAACATTGTGAAAATTTCTTCATGAAGAAATTCAACTACTACCTGTTTGGTTGCCATCAAGAGTGCTTTAGCTTCCATCCATTTTGTAACATATTTATGTAGAATATGATGTAGGAGCTTAGATGGGAAGGGGGATTTATTGGCCCCTCAAAATCAATGGCTCATTTGAAAAAGGGTTCCAACACCAGTTGAGGTTGTAGAGGCATCTCGTCTGTTTGTATTAGTCTACTAATGTATTGGAAACTATCACATCTCTTCACATATTCCTTGGAATCTTAGAAAGTAGAAGGCCAATAATACTCCTAATGGAGTACCTTCTACCTAGTTCTTCTTTTTGGAAAGGTGGCCCCCACATGGTCCATCATGTAAAGATTTCAATATCTCATATACCTCATATTCCTGTACACAATATTTCACAATCAAGTTAATTCCTATACAAAAAAGACAACTATTAATCCATGATAATCTTCCACATTTTCTAATCCTTTGTCACTCTTTCAGAGTCAGGTGATGAGAAGCTTTCCTACAACGAAGTAGTTAGCAATATATGTGAACCACATAGAGTTAATAGATATTATGAATATATGTTTGTTAGGAAAGGAATATTCTACTGGAGGTTGGTTTTCATTAGATGTTAATCTAGAAAGAAAATCAACAACTACATTATCCTTTCTAGGTTTATTTAAGATGGTAATATCAAACTCTCGCAATAAAAACAACCATCTAGTAATTTTTCCATTAGTGTTTGGATTGTTCATTACATATTTAACAATGGCACTATTAGTATGTAATATTATTGAATATAATATAAGATAATGTCTAAATTTATTTATTTCATGAATAGTGGCAAGAAATTCTTTTTTCAGTCACTGTGTAGTTCAATTCTGTCGGCGAAATGTTTTTGCTAATGAAGTATATTGTATATGGGTTGTTTTCTTTTTGATGTAACAAAACAACTCCAATAGTAATATTTGACACTTTTGTAGAGATGTGAAAGTAGAGGGATCAATTGGGCCATCTCAAATAAGAGCTTGTGGCACTTTGGGATTTAGTCCTCAAAGGCAGGATAGTAGCTTCTTGCCCACAAAAAATCAACATTTTTGTTAAGTAAAGAAAATAATGAATGAGATATATGTGAAAAAGATTCAATAAAATGATGATGGCAAGAAACATGACCTATGAAACTTCATACTCCTCTTTGTGATTGTGGAATAGATAGGGTGAGTATTACATTAATATTCGTCGAATCTACTTGGGTGCATTTATCAACATATGATGCCCTAATAAAATGCCACTAATCAAGATCATTGTGCACTTTGCATTACTGAGGAAAACATTATTTTCCTTGCACCTTATTAAAGTTTTCTTTAGATTATAAAGGGCTTCGTCAAACTCATTTCCATAGGTGGTAAAATCTTTCATGTATATTTATGCAAAATCATGGAGAAGATCTTAAAATATACCTATTACCACTCTTTGAAAGGTGGTTGGAGCATTGCTAATCTAAATTGCAAGGCACAATAGGAAAATGTTGTTAGGTCCCTATACTACTAGTGTAACCCTTTATTGTTATTAGTGCAACCCCCTTATTATATTGTTGTGCCCATGTAGTCCCCATATTGTTATTATTGTGCCCTTACATTCTTATTGTTATGTCGGCTTTGATTATATTATGACCCCTTAGACTCTTATATATAGAAAGGAGGTCTTATCATCTGTATCATCCAAGAATTGTTCATTTGTGTATGTAAAGGAGGTTTCCCCCTCGAAGAGACTTATTTTGAAGTTGTTGATCTATATTTTCTATCTTTTTGTGAGTTGGTTTCATAACATTTGGTATCAGAACTTTGGATTCTAGGGTTTCGCTGCTCCAAACAGTTCATCGTGGAATTTTCATTATAAATTTTTCTCTACAAAGTTTTAGAAGCTAAAAAAACCACCCATTTGAGCTGAAATATTTCTAAACCTCGCGTTTGATTTTCATATCTTGTCTCACCATATTTTCGGAGATATGATCTGAGGAAGTTGGGGTTTTTTCAAGCTCTGAAATTCCATATCAAATAGGTCATCATGGCATTTTCGCTATAAATTGTTTCTACGAAGGTTTAGACTATGAAATTAAAACCCATTTGAGACAAAATATTATTGAATCTTGGGCCCAAATTTCAGATATTTTTTCGCTATATTTTCCGAGATACGGTCCAAAACATTTAGGGTTTCAGCAGGCTCCTGAATTACATCCCAAACAGGTGACCTTGTGAAAATTGTCATAAATTTCTCTTTGAGAATCAGATTGAAATTTCGTAAGAAGTTACAGAAAGAGGACATAATTTAATTTTATGTGTATTGTTTTTAGGTCCGAAGGTTGAAACAATGACATGTGGAACTTCGTACAAGTTCTCTCTACTGAAAAAGTATATAAAAGGGTCATCTTGGGAGATTGGGCATAACACTTTCTTGGAGAATCCAATTTTGATTAGACTAGTGGTATTGGAAAGAGGACACAGAGGGCTACTGTAGGTCACAAGGTTAGAGCTTGGAGATATGAAAGTTTAGAGATACAATAGATTCAAGATCGAGATACTAAAAGAAAGAAAAAGGAATGTCTCGAATCAAGAAAATAGAAACACCTAGTAAGAAAAATTGGATCGATCATTTGAAGAATGCGATCGAAGCTAAGATAAATAGTTTTGTATGTGCCATGGAAGCTAATATCGATGGTAGGGAAGCATATTTGAAGAAAGGCATGGAATATTTGAAGAAAGGCATGGAAGGTTTGAAGGAAGGTGGGACAAAGATACTACAAGAAAGACCTCCTAATGGTGAAAAGGTAGTAGAGGAAACTCATGATGAGAAAAAATAAATGTTAATCATGATTTCATAGAATCTAACATTGGATTGAAGACCGACCATATTCCAAAGATCAATATGAGGAAGTTTGAAGGCAACGATCCCATAACATAGATACTAACGATGGAGAAATATTTTGATCTACATGATGTGAAAATGTTACAAAAGGTATGTTTTGCATCTTTATATTTAGAACCAAATCATTTTTTATGGTATAAAGGGCTTTATTATCGTAAACCACTTGTCACCTGGTCAATTTCCATAGAGGAAATGATATCACATTATGAGTATACAAAGAGCAGACCTTCTTTAGCCAATTGATAAATCTCAAACAAAAGGGTTCATTGGTAGAGCACATTGAGGACTTCCAAAAATTGAATATAAGCTTAAATGATATTCCAGAGAAGCAGAGGATTGATGTCTTCATAGGGACTTTAAAGGATAACATTCAGCATGAGGTTCTCCTTTGGGAGCGTGATTCATTAGAGAAGGCACATAGGTTGGCAAGAAAAATTGAAAGCAAAATTATGGCAACAAGGAAGCCTACCACTCATAAATATAAAGATGGAAGTGTTGTTGCTCCTAGACTTTCACCACCTACAAGATTGAGACCACAATAATTGGAAGAAAAAAGAGAAAAAGGGCTTTGTGACAATTGTGATAGAAAATACACTAAAGGTCATAAGTGTGCTGAGAAGAAATTAATTTACATAGACGGGGAAGAGTAGCAAGAAAAGGAACAAGAAACATCAAAAGAAGAGGATATACACCAAGAACCAATCCTAGAGAAAGAAGAAATGAATCTAACCATATCTTGTAATGCGTTGACAGGAATTACCACTCCTCAAACTCTCAAGATAGAAGGGCATATCAAGAAGAAAAAGGTAACCATGTTGATTGATTCAGGTAGTACCCATAATTTTATTCATTGTAAGATAACCAAGGAATTGAGTTGCTTCATATATCCAGCACCAGAGTATCAAGTAATGGTTGCAAATGGAGGAACCATAAATTTCTCTGCAAAGTGCCATAATATCAAGCTATGCATGGGAGAATATGTCTTGAATAGTCCAATGCTTTCCATTCCAATGGGTGGTGTGGATGTTGTACTAGGAGATCAATGGATACAATCTTTGGGTAGGATAGCTTTTAATTTTCAAGAACATTTCTTGTTTGTTTGTTTGTGAATGAAAGGAGTTGATTAAGGGGATCGTAGCCCAAATCGGGAAAGATAATTAGTTCCAATAGCATGATAAACCTTATGAAGAAAGAACAATAGGGAAAAATTAAACAATTATGTTCACTAGAGGTACCCACATCGAAATCATCTATTTCTCCAGATCTCCAAAAAGTTTTGGACAATCATTCTGTTAGAAAATTATATATTACAGAGCAATGGAACACATAAAATATATTGCAGAAATATAAACACATAAAACAAATAAAATAAGAGAGACACAGATATATGTGGTTCACCCTATTTGGGCTACGTCCACTGAGAAACAACCAGTCCCTCCTTTTATATTATCCAATAAACTGAAGAGATACAACCTCCAGTAGATCCACTATAATTCCCTCTTCGCTCTCACATAATCTCCTCTCTCTTTCTCACTCAGAATATAGATCTACATAGACGCAATACAATTCCCTCATATATAGCGAGGGGTTGCCTTCTAAGGCAAAAAACCCTGAATTAAACATAACTTCTACCGTCACATCTCCACCTAATGAACAGTCCAGATTGACTATGAAATTACAACATTTTACAAGGCAATTTTACATCTATTTTTAGCTTCAGGGATGCTACCTTGGATCCCCCATTGGGGGGGGCTCCAAATAATCATCATTGCCTCTGTTGGACCCCCTTGGCGGCACACATTTACATGCGGAGTTTCCGCCACATTACAAACAGGGGTCCAATGTGACGATACCCTCTGAATAAAGAGATAATCAAGCTCCACACTTAACAATCTCCCACTTCGAGACTGATTATAGCAACTCCATTGCTACTTCATTTGCTGGACAATGATTCCACTTTGGAACTGACTGTTTCTCATCTTCTTCATCATACTTGAAGACCAATTGAAACTGAGAAGAATCTCAGTTTCTCCCTGGTTATAACTTTTGTTAACATATCTGCAGGATTCTGGCTAGTGTGTATCTTTTCCAGCTTCAATTGTCCATCTTCCAACATTAACCGTATGAAATGGTACTTGAGTTGTGTATGTTTAGTCTTGGAATGAAATGCAGAGTTCTTTGCAAGATGTATGGCACTTTGGTTGTCACTGTATAACTTGCCCAACTCCTGCTTCTTACCCAATTCATCCAGAAACCTTTGTAACCAATTCATTTCTTTACTAGCCTTTGTAGAAGCAACATACTCTACTTTCATTGTTGAGAGTGCAACAACACTTTGCAGTTTTGAAACCCAACTGACAATTGTTCCACCTACAGTAAACACATACCCTGTTGTGCTCCTCCTGTTATCTTTATCACCCGCCATATGTGCATCAAAATATCCTTGTAGAGCAATGTTTGAACCATCAAAGCATAATGCTTTATTTTTGGTACCTCTCAAATACCTGAGAATCCACTTCACTGCCATCCAATATTCTTTTCCTAGATTGTTCATATACCTGCTTACAACTCCCACTGCATGTGCAATATCAAGCCTTGTGTAGACCATTGCATACATTAAGTTTCCAACCACTGATGCATATGGAACTTTAGACATATAAGCCATTTATTCCTGAGTCTTGGGACACACCTCCTTACTTAGTGTGAAATGGCTAGCCAAAGGTATACTAACTGGTTTTGCATTCTGCATATTAAATCTTTTCAACACCTTTTCTATGTACTCACTCTGAGACAATGTTAATTGTCGATTCTTCCTGTTTCTGGTTATTCTCATACCAAGGATTTGTTTTGCAGCACCCAAATCCTTCATTACAAATGAGTTTGCCAATTTTCTTTTGAGAATATTTATTTCCTGCATGTTAGAACCTGCAACAAGAATGTCATCTACATACAATAAAAATATAATATAGCTTCCATCATTTTGCCTTTTGAGATAAACACAATAATCAGAGTTACATCTAGTATAACCTTATTTGGACATAAACCTATCAAATTTTAGATACCAATACCTTGGAGCCTGTTTTAAGCCATACAAGCTCTTCTTCAACCTGCACATTGGTTTCTCCTTCCCTTTTACCTCATATCCTTGTGGTTGCTGCATATATATCTCTTCCTCCAAATCCGCATGGAGAAA
This sequence comes from Pinus taeda, assembly GCA_000404065.3. Lineage (NCBI taxonomy): Eukaryota > Viridiplantae > Streptophyta > Pinopsida > Pinales > Pinaceae > Pinus > Pinus taeda. The sequence continues at coordinate 80,246 of APFE031489698.1, forward strand.
GGTTGTCTTTACATCTAACTGCTCAAGATGCAAATCTTCAGCTGCTACTAGAATTAAAGTAGCTCTAATTGAAGTCATTTTAACAACAGAGAAAACATCTCATCAAAGTCTATACCCTTTTTCTGTGCAAACCCCTTCACCACAAGTCTAGCTTTATAACTTTTTCTACATCCATCTTCTTCCTTCAACCTGTAAACCCATTTATTCTGCAATGTTGTTTTACCTGTAGGCAACCTGACTAAGTCCCAAGTATGGTTATATGCTAAGGAGTCCATCTCTTCTTTCATGGCTTGCTCCCACTTCTTCTTGTTTTCTACCTGCACTGCTTCTTCATAACATTCTGGTTCACCAGAATCAGTCAACAATACATAATATAGTGAAGGAGAGTATCGTTTAGAGGGTCTACTTGTCCTGGTAGATCTTCTAACACCACTTTCAGGTGTTTGAGGTGCTTGTTGTTGTTGTTGTGGTTGTTAATCATTATGATTTTCAGGGATCATCACTTTTTCTGTGATCTCATCAAGCACTGTGTATTCTCTATTTTCTTTGTCCTGTTTCTTTTCTTGCAGCTGATCCTTATACAAAACCTTTTCATTGAATATGACATCTTTGCTTCTAATTATTTTGTGTTTTTCATAATCATAAAAGTGATAACCAAAATCATTAACACCATATCCAATAAAGGTACATTTCTTTGATTTTGCCTCGAGCTTTTTTCTATTTTCTTTATTAATGTGGGCAAAGGCTTCACAACCAAAAGTCTTTAAAAATGAGTAGTTTACCTTTTTACCTGTCCATGCCTCCTCTGGAATACCACCATCCAAGGAACTTGAAGGCCCTCGGTTTATTAGATAAACAAAAATATCTACAACATCTGTCAAAAATTGTAAAGGCAATCCTGCATGCAATCTCATGCACCTTGAACGCTCCATGATTGTTGTGTTCATCCTTTCTGACACACAATTTTCTTGTGGTGTTCCTGGAACTGTCTTCTCTCTGCAAATTCCATTCTTTGAGCAGTACCTATAAAACTCTTTGCTGCAATATTCACCTCCATTGTCTGATTTGAGACACTTCAACCTTTTTCCTGTCTCATTTTCAACCAAAGCTTTCCATTTCTTGAAAGTATCAAATACATTAGATTTATTTCGAATACAATAAATCCAAGTTTTTCTGGTTGCATCATGAATAAAAGTAACATAATAATGAGAGCCACCGAGAGATAATACCTGAGCAGGTCCCCACACATTTGTGTGCACAAGCTCTAATTTTTTGCTCTTCTTTCCTTTCCCAACTCCGAGGAATCTGACTCTCTTCTATTTTCCATAAACACAATTCTCATAGAATTTTAAATCAACATGCTTCAAACCTGGCAACAAATTTCTTGAGTGAAGAAACTGCATCCCCTTCTCACTCATGTGCCCAAGCTTATGATGCGACAATGCCATATCTTCTCATGTAGAGGTTAAAGCATTAACATAATTAGAAGTACCATTGCATAAATACAATGTACCAACCTTTTCTCCTTTTGCTATTACCAAGGCTCCTTTAGTGACCTTCCAGGTTGTATCTGTAAAAGTAGTCACACAACCTTCACCTCCCAACTGCCCTATTGAAATAAGATTTTTCTTCAGATCTGGAACATGCCTTACCTCCTTCAATAGCCATTGATTTACATTCTGATGTTTTGTGAAATTGTACCCATTCTAATGATTTTACAGGGTTTATCATCACCTAATCGAACCTGTCCAAAGTCTCCTTGAACATAATCATGAAAATGTTTCCTATCAGGTGTGGCATGGAATGAGGCCCCTAAATCTACTACCCAGGCATCAATAATATTTTCTAATGAAAGAATCAAATCATCTTGCAACACATCACCTGTCACATTCGCTTCATGATTGTTTTCTTGCTGCGCATCTCCTTCTTTTCCCTTCTGAGACTTGCAGTGTTTATTCATGTGTCCTTTCTTCCTGCATTTCCAACACACTATCCCCGATCTCGACTTGGATCTTCCTTTCCTTGACCTACTACGATATCCTGAGCTCTTTCCTCTTTCCATTTTTCTTCCCCTAGTCTCTGCAGTCAAAACATTACCTGATGTCTCACTGGTGCTTTTCTGTCGCATTTCCTCGCTAAGGATTGCACTAACAACATCATCAAACTTTAAAGTACTAGATCCAGAGACAGAGTTACTAATGGCCATAACTAAACCATTCCAAATTTTTGGCAATGAGCATAGAAATAACAGAGCCCTAACTTCATCATCAAAAGTTACCCTTACAGAACTTAACTGACTGGTAACTGTATTAAATTCATTTAAATGATCAGCAACAAATCCACCTTCTGTCATCTTCATATTAAATAAACAATTCATAAGAAATACCTTATTTGAGGCAGAGGGTTTTTCATATAATTTTGCCAATGCTGAAATTAAACGCTCTGTTGTCATTTCCTTTGAAATATTAAAGGCTACCGATGCTGCTAAGCACAACCATATTGTTCCAAGTGCCTTTCTATCGAGAATATCCCATTTTGTGTCTGTCATACTCGGCGACTTCTTTGTCTTTCTGCTCAATGGTAGATAATCTTCCATCTGCATCTTTCACAACTGGTAGTTTTGGCCGTTGAATTTTTTGACCCTAAACCTAACATGTTCCGCCATTGCTCCCACTCGAACCAGGAACCCTTCTCTCCTGCGAGTTTATTAGCCAAATAGATCTTCGGCTCTGACATCAGTTGTTAGACAATTATATATTATAGAGAAATGGAACACATAAAATATATTGCAGAAATATAAACACATAAAACACATAAAATAAGAGAGACACAAATATACTTGGTTCACCCTATTCGGGCTACGTCCATGAGAAACAACCAGTCCTTCCTTTTATATTATCTAGCAAACTGAAGAGATACAATCTACAACAGATATGCTGTAATTCCCTCTTCGCTCACACACAATCTCCTCTCTCTTTCTCACTCAGAATATAGATCTTCATAGACGCAATACAATTCCCTCATATATAGCGAGGAGTTGCCTTCTAAGGCAAAAAACCCTAAATTAAACATAACTTCTACTGTCAGATATCCACCTAATGAACGGTCTAGATTGAAAACAAAATTACAACATTTTACAAGGCAATTTTACATCTATTTTTAGCTTCGAGGTCATTTCCCCCGATCCCCCACCAAGGGGCGCTCCAAATAATCACTGTCACTTCCCTTGGACCCCCCTGGTAGTGCACATTTACGGGCAATGTTACCGCCACATTACGAACTAGGGTCCAATGCGGCGATACCTCTGAATAAAGAGATAATCAGGCTCCACACCCAACACATTCCAAGGTATTTGAGACTCCCAAAGTCCTCCCACCAATTCGTGATCATGATCATGCTATTCATTTGATTCTAGGAAGTGTTCCTCCAAACATCAGGCCTTACAGATATCCATATTCCCAAAAGAGTGAAGTTGAACGTATGGTTGCAGAAATGCTAGAGGTTGGTACAATTCAACCTTGTCAAAGTTCTTTCTCTGCTCCAGTGGTATTGGTACACAGGAATGATGGATCATGGCACATGTTTCCAGATTATAGGGAACTCAACATGCTTACTATTAAAGATAAATTTCCCATTCCTGTCATTGATGAATTATTGGATGAATTACATGGAGCAATTTACTTCACCAAGTTGGATCTTCATTCAAGATATCATCAAATCACAATGAAGATTGAAGACATTCCAAAAACAACATTTAGAACTCATGAGGGTTATTATGAATTTTTGGTCATGCCTTTTGGCCTTACAAATGCAGCTTCTACATTTCAAATTTTTATGAACTCCATTTTCAAACCCTTACTTAGAAAATTTGTGTTAGTATTTTTTGATGGTATACTAATCTACATCAAGTCTTGGAAGGATCATGTTCAAAATGTTGATAGGGCGCTCAAACTATTGGATGAGGAGAAATTATATGCAAAAAGCTCCAATATTTTCTTTGGAGTACAAGAGGTGGAATACTTGGGTACTTAGTTAGCTCATAGATCATCTTATCATTCTAAATCTAATGGGAAAACTGCGATAGTGAGCAAATGTTTGGAAGGATATATTCGTTGCTTTGTATCTCATAAACAAATACAATGGGTTAAGTGGTTTCCTCTGGTTGAATGGTGGTATAACACTTCCTTCCATTCTGCAGCAAGAATGACCCCATTTATGGCACTTTATGGATATCATCCATCGTCCATCATATCATCTTTAAAAGAAAATTCTAAGGTTAAAGCATTGGAGGATCACATCAAGCATCAACAACAAGTTCTCAAACTCTTAAAGGATAACCTCACTTTGGCGCAGAATAGAATGAAACAATAGGCAGTTCAACATCGCAACGAAAGAAGTTTTGATGTAGGTGACTGGATATTTCTACGACTACAACCATGCAAACAAATTTCCCTCAAGCAAGCTAAGAAGGATAATAAATTATAACAAAAGTATTTTTTTTTTTTTGTGTAAATCTGACTAATTCTATTATAGTACAAAAATATTACAGAGAGTTACATCCGCCGCCATGATTGGGCAACCTGAGCAAGTTGACATTTTGAGACTGAGACTGAGCCGGAGAAAATACGGGACTGTGAAACTGTCTGCTGACCCCAAACTAGAACCACCAAAAACTGAACCTTCCACTCCCTGTTGAGGCGAGGGAGGAGTTTACAGACACAAACATGACCGACATAGACATTACAGACACATATATTAAAATCGACATACCAAAACCTGAGTGGTGCGACCCGACACCTATCATAGACGGACTCCCATTACTAACTATAGCAATTACATTGACATCCAGAAACTGAACATAGAGTATCCATACCACCCCGAACGACCATGCAACGTGCCTAGGTGTATGGATTTGGTGGCTCCTCCACCGCTGGACTGACATATGTGCCTGGTTGCTCCTCCACCACTGTGCAGCCATAGGATTCTGAGGCACTCGAGTCTGTGTATGGCGCGTCGTCCTTCGCAGGCTCGCTTGGTCCAGCTCTGTTCCCCGCCACCGCACCCGAGGCTTCCGCAGGCTGTAGTCGCTGACCCTGAACAAGCGAGGGTGGCCGCGGTTCTGCTGGGGCTTCTGGTCGATCAGCATGGTCGCATTTTTCAATGCGCACTGAAACATAATAGACTGCATTGTCTAGCGTACACGGAAACCTGAAGCGGGTTGATGGGTGCCCCCCAAACGGACACACCGCGGCTCTTCCCCGTCCTCTGCCTCTTCCGCGTCCTCTTCGAGCTCCTGGTGAGCTAATTGCCTCCGTCTGGACATCGAAGGATGCCGAGGAGCATGGCGATGAAGCCCGCCCTATGGCACCGCCTCTTGAGCCTCCCCGCCTGCAAGCGCCACGTTGCCTCTCACGCGGCATCCTGCAACCAACAAAGAACCAATTCTGCCCAGAGGCCGCGAATGCTTTGCACCACTGAGGATTTTAAACCCGTGCAACAGCTTACACAAAAAATGCGAAATAGGTAATGGAACGCGAATACTGATAGCAATGCTTACCACACAGGTTGAGAGGCGAGCCTTTTAAGGAGATGCGCGGGGTGAACGGCTCCCAGAGAGCTGAACCGACTAGAACCAGGAATGACAAAGGCGCCAGAGGACCAAATCTCGAACTGGGACACAGAGGAACTGAGACGCCGCGACACTCAGAGCTTCTGGAGGTCGAAGGCGCTCAGAAACAAAGCTAGTAAAGGACAGAATGACATACCATGCGCCTAACCATAACACAGAGCCACGAATTCTTTGAAAATTCAGGCTTAGAACCAGGGCCTCCAGAGCCGAGGGCCGAGGTCTGTGCTTGGGCTCATGCACCCGCGGTGCAGTCATCCAAGAGCCGAACGCACCACTCACCACATAGACCATACAGAGCTCCCTACAGATAGATCTTCGCGCACCTTCCAACTGAACCTCTCTCATCGTCGAACTGTTCTCCCAAACGACCAATATACCTCTGCAACCAACTGTTCTCCCCTCACCATTAATGCTTGCTTCGCTGTTGGCCGGACCGAGGTGATGTCTTCTCGAGGCTCCGGTCCATATGGCTGGAGTGGGCGGCCACTTGTCATTTAATGAGGCCGCCTCCTCATTGAATGCCTTATTTAACACCCGCAGCCGGGAGTTGGAGATCCTGATTTGCCAGAGAGACGCAATCTTGTTGTAGTTGAATGTCTGTAGTGTCATTGAGATTACCTGAGTAGGGGTGACTATTCAGATCTACTCCTTGGTTGGCTAAACGATCGGCTACCTTATTGGCTGATCGTTTGACATGCTGAAAGATGATGCTATTGGGGTGTCTGAGCCTTGCCTCCAGTGTTTCTAGTCTACTAAGCAATCTCCAGCTAGAGGCAACTTTGGTTGCTGGTGTTCCTGCTTGAATTCGGATAGCTGAATTAATAAGGATCTGGGAGTCTCCCTCTGCTACCAGTGGATAGAACCCCTGTTGATCAGCTATACATAGACCTTTCCATAGACCTTCCAATTCTGCAACATTGTTGGTGTCGTTTCCAATCGAGCCAAAGAAGACGTGTTGGATGATCCCTCTATCATTTCGAATTACTCCTCCATATCCCGCGGGTCCCGGATTCCCCTTGGCTGCGCCGTCGAAATTCAACTTGAAAGAGGCCGAGGCTGGGGGGGACCAATGCAAGGGGGAGACAGGCTTGTTATGAAGCCGAGTGGGAGCAGAGGGAGCATAGGAAACATGAAGATCCCAGGACTTCCATATGGTTAGCTCTTGGGGGGACGAGGGCCAATCCGTTTCTTGCCAAATCCTGAGCGCCAGAGTCTCTTGAAGGCTTTGCTTGAGTAGAAGCCAAAGAATGTCTGGAGGGCGATTCCTGTTGTTGAAGACTCTGTTGTTCCTCTCCTTCCAGAGGGTCCAATATAGAAAACCCGGGATGAGTGTCCACAGAGCGTTCAACAATGGACTTTGATATGGCGTCTTGGGCCAAGTTCTCAAAAGATTTGCTATGTCCCCTTGACGATTTCCTAATCTTTGAGTGCATCTGTCAATTTGATTCCAGAGCTGAGTTGCAAGGGGGCATGTTTCCATCAGATGCACAATGTTCTCTGAATGCAGAGAGCAATTTGGGCATCGGGATGGTCCAATGAAACCTCTTCGTTGCAGATTATCCCATGTGAGGATTCTTTTTTTGCTTAAAAGCCATAAAAAGGTAGATACTTTGGGCCATAATTTGGGTTGCCATATGTTTCTCCATAGCTGATCTTTGTCATTGTGGTTTTGAGCATACCGCAAAGTGTATGCTTCTTTTGTGGTGAAAACTCCTTTTGTTGTGTGCCCCCACCTCAATCTGTCCTGCTTATCTGACTTTTTGATCTTCCTGTGATTTAGTTCTAGTTCAATTTCTTCAAAGGTTTCTCCTTGCCAATCCTCCTGCCAAGTACTGGCGGGTCTCCATTGTTGATAGTCTGTACCTGCATGCTGCTGCCAAAACTGGGATATGTTTGCAAGATTATTGCGTTGCATATGAGTCTGCCAGAGGGGTTTTTGAAAGATTGAGGCTAGTGTTGGGAGCTGCTGCCATGAGTCCTCCCAGAAGCGCGCTGAGTTCCCTGAATGTACTTCCCAGAAACTATACTCTTGTATGAATGTGCTATGAAGTTTTGCCGCGTTCCAGATCATGGAGCCTGAGTTGCTTGGATTGAATCTAATCAAGTCCTCCCAGCTACTGCCAGACGCATATTTGGCTTGCCAAAGCTTCGCCCATGGTATTTGTGGTTTGACCAGCCAGTTCCACCATACCTTTGCGCCCATGGTATTATTGCTGTGCAGTGGGTCCCGTAGGCCCAATCCACCATTGAACTTTTGTTGGCAGACGTCTGACCATTTAACTAGGGCCCATTTCCTATTAAGACCCGATGATCCCCACAGAAAATTCCGTTGCAGATTGCGAATGTCTTTAAGGACCCATTTAGGAGCGGCGAGGATAGAAAATAGATAAAGAGGCATAGTTTGGAGAACGAATTTGATCATGATGAGTCTGCTGGCAATATTGAGAGATCTGAACATCCAGGAGGAGAGTCTGGCTTCAAGTTTGTCCAGGAGCGATCTCCACGATGCATGTTTAAGAGCTGAGAGCATAAGAGGTGCGCCCAAATATTTGGAAGGAAGCGCAGCAATTGTGAAGCCAAGGATGCGAGCGATGTTTCTTTGAATGGAGACAGGGGTATTGAAGAAAAAACACTGAGATTTAGAAGCATTGATAGAGGTGCCTGAGGCTTCAGAGAACAGCTCAAGTAGGGCTTTGAAGGATTTTGCTTCAGCTGAGGAGGGATGTCCAAAAAGCATGGTGTCATCAACAAACTGTTGATGCGATAATGGGGAGAGTCCATGAAGCGCTATGCCTTTGATGGTCTTAGAGGAGAGAGCATGGTGAAGCAGACGACTGAGTCCTTCGGCCATTAAGAAAAAGATGAAAGGTGAGAGGGGATCCCCTTGCCGTATGCCACGCGAAGAGCGGAAGGGCTGAGACGGAGAGCCATTGAGAAGGACCGAGAAGCAGGGAGATGAAATGAGGTTCATTATCCAACGAGTCCAGGTGGGGCAAAAACCAAAAGCAAGCAGCATGTTCTGAATATATTCCCAGCTAAGCTTATCGAAAGGTTTTGATAGATCAAGCTTCATTATCATGCCTGGATTTTTGAGGATCTTTAAGGAGTGGATAACTTCATTTGAAAGGATGATACTATCCATGATTTGGCGTCCTTCGACATATCCTGTCTGCTTCGGAAGAACAAGAAGAGGCAAAAGAGGTTTGATCCTATTTGCTACGACTTTGGAAATAAGTTTATAGATGACATTACAAAGGGCGATGGGCCTGAATTTGTTAGGCGTGTTAGCTTCCTCCCCTTTGGGAACTAGTGCTATGAAGGTGGAATTAAGGGATGGCAGGAGCCAGTGCATAGAGCGGGATTCCTCCACCAATTCCCAAACTTCGTTGCTTACTAGATCCCAGAATTCATGAAAAAAGTTAGAGGTAAAGCCATCCGGACCATGAGCCTTACCATCTTTTAGCTGCGCCATTGCTTCCTCCACCTCTTGCTTGGAGACCGGTTGAAGAAGGTTTTGATTATGTTCGGCTGTGATAAGCTTGGGGATGTGCCTCGTGACCTCTTGTATGGCTGCTGTTCTGCTCCTGGTTTTCTCTTTGAGCGCTTCCTGAAAGTGATCTCTGAGTTCTTTTTCCATTTCTTCATGCTTTTCTAGTTTTTCCCCCTGGCTGTTATTGATGAAGGCAATATTGTTATGCATTCTTCGTTGTATGGTAGATCGGTGGAAGAATTTGGTGTTTTTTTCTCCTTCCTTAAGCCATTTTATTCTAGACTTTTGGCGCCAGAGGATTTCCTCTTGCGATCTTCTTGCTTCTAAGGCCGTCCAAAGGGATTTCTCTTTGTTGGCTAGTTCCTCTGTTCTGCCCTCTATGATGATGGTTTGCTGGAGAATGCTCATTTCCTGCTCCAATTTTTGCCTGGATTCCGTGATGTTTCCAAAGTGGTTTTTGTTCCAGGCCTTCAGCACTTGCTTGAGATGTCTAAGTTTTTGTTGAAACTTGAACATTTTTGCACCTTCTGGGGGAATGAAGGATTTCCATGCGGTCTGGACCACTTCTTTGAAATTTGGGTGACTTGACCAAAAAGCTTCATATCGGAAAGGCCTGTTGCAGTGTTTTCCTGGTCTGGTGCATTGCAACATAATGGGCCAGTGATCCGATCCTCCTTGAGGCAATATGGATGCGTGAAAGTCTCCTCCCAGATGGATGGCATTGTCTGAGAGTAGAAATTGGTCAAGCCGGGAAGCGATATTGTGCACTCCTCTGTGCTTATTTGTCCAGGTATAGGTTCCGTTGGAAGTGTGGATGTCAATAAACTGGTTACTTCTGATGAATTCCTTGAATCCATTGCTGTCTTCTTCCAGCTTCATTCGCCCTCCTTTTTTTTCCTCCAGGTGAGTGATGATGTTGAAATCGCCCCCGCTTATCCAAAGGGGATAGCGCTTGGAGGAGTTCAAGTCTGTTAATGTTTCCAGAACGTCTAGTTTGTGTTGCTGATCCCGAGGGAAGTAAGTGTTGGTGAGATGCCCATGAATATCCGTTCCAATGAGATGAAACGTGGCTTGAATGAAATGCTGGAAAGCATTGAAGTCTTGCAACAATAGAATCTGTGGGTTCCATACTATGGACAATCCCCCCGATGCTCCCACTGCATCTATGGAAACAGATCGACTGCCTCTCCAAGCTTTGTTGAAGATCTTTTCTAATGCAGTGGTGGTACTTTTTGTTTCTTGTAGAAAGATTACTGTTGGCTTTTCTGACTGTATCATGTTTTTTAACATTCTGTGTTTTGAGGAGCTGTTGAGCCCTCGCATGTTCCAGGAGATGAGCTTCATGAGGAACTATGGGGGTGGGGCTCGTAAAACCTCGTTAACTTCGGGAATCTCCCAGATTCCAGTAGTTGTTCTCCTAATATGATCGTTCTATGCAGATCTGTTTTACGCCCTCTCTTCTTTGTTTCTTTTAGGATTTTTTTTCCATCCCAGGGACTGCCTGCCTGGATTCCTAAGCATTTTTTGTGCTGAGCTTTGGTTAATACCCCTTCCAATCTATCTATTTCCCAAGGGGGAATGGTGGTATAAGCTTTTTGCTTGCATGCATCTTCCAGTTTGAGAATGTCCAGCCTGTCCAAGCTTACATTCTCTATGTCTTCCTCCATGTTGCTGGGAAAGTTCAGGTTATCTTCCATGACCCCTTCTTGCAAACTAAGAGCTAGAGCAACATCGAGATCCATGGCTGAGGGTTGCAAATCCGTGTCTGTCGCTGGCATTTTTGACTTCGAGGTAAGAGGAGTGCTGATCAACTCCGATGAGGAGGGATCCAGGGGATTTTTGTGGATCTGGTCAGATGAAGGTGTGGGCGGAGTGGCTTGAGAGTCTTTTTGTGGCAAAGGGTCAGAGGGGTCCTGCGGGGTAAGGACATGGAATCTATTCGAGGAGTCGGCTTTCTTGTGGCTAGGGGGAGCATCTTTCTGAATTTTTGGGCTGGAGGGAGCCACATTCTGTTTCTTGACATGTCTACGGCGATGGGGAACTTTGACGAACCCCTTAGAGTCTTTGGTAACCTCATTGGCTGTGAAATGGATTTGGGCATTCAGAGGACATTCTCTGAACAGATGACCATGTTCATGGCATTTGCGGCAACGAAACAGGATATGTTCATAATCAAGAGGTTGATTCCATTCATAGTCATCGTGATAGAGGCTTACCGTGTCTGCTAGGGTCTTCTTTAGAAGCATCTGGACACAGATCCTGGCATAGGAGGTGAACCTTCGATTTTTTGTTTCCTCTGCCACCTTGATGAAGGTACCAATGTGATTTCCGATGTCCTTAAGAGTTTCTTCTCTCCAGTACTCCGTGGGTAAGGAGTACATGCGGATCCATACAGGAGCATGGATGAGGTCTTCTGTGTCTGGATTGAATCTGGGTTTCCAATCCCGTAAGAAGAGACCCGCAGAGTTGAAGAAGTAGGGGCCACCTTCAAATACTCTTATTTTGTCCTCCAAGCAGGTGAATATGGCCGTGAAGAAGCATTTAGGACCCAGAAGCAAGGAGACGTGACCTTTGGGCTTCCATTTGGAGGCGATCCAGCCATGCAGGGCTTTTTCCGTTGGCCAGAAACCCATAAATTTTCCGATGAGCGCATGGTCTTTCATGTACTGTATCTCGCCATTGATTCTGTGGCTTGGAAGCTCCACTTTGATTCTTTCTGACGCTTTAGGGATGCATGTTGTCGATTTCGCCCTTGGTGGTGACGCCTTTGGACTCTCTGTCGTTTCTTCGTTCATGATTGCATGCTGTTCTAGTGCGACAGGCTGTTCAGAGCTCTATCCTTGCTCGGTGATTGGATCATGATGAGACTGGGGTGTCACAGGTACGCCGTCAGTCCTGAAATGAGCGCTCGAAGGAGGGGGGGCTTCGGTACCCGCCCCTCCCAAATGGGAGGAGATGACGATTAGCGCAGTCAGGCTCTGTCGCTGCTGCAGCTAACGGTTTTGATGGGAATGCCGCACTGTGGACGGCTGATGGGGTAGATTTGCAGGTTTGAGCATTGGCTGCAGGTTGCAGAGCTCAGAGCTAGGGTTCGAATTGCATGTAATCAAGAATATATTATAACCAAAGTATTATGGTCCATACAAGGTGTTACAAAAGATTGGTACTATGGCATACAAATTGGAGCTTCCTACATCTTCCCGAGTGTACCCAGTTTTCTATGTTTCATGCTTAAAGAAGGTTATAGGTGAGAAGAGCACAGTTCAAACAATATTGCCAGAACTTGACGAGGAAAGAAAAATCATATTGGAACATGAAGCAGTCATAAAAACAAGAAATCGACAACTACGAAATCGATCAATTTCAGAGTATCTCATCAAGTGGAAGAACTTACCTACTGAATATTCCAAATGGGAGGATGAGAATTTTATAGAGAAGCATCCATAACTACTCAAGCATTGAGGACAACAATTTTTGAAGGAGAGGGGCATGTTAGGTCCCTATACTACTAGTGTACCCCCTTATTATTATTAGTGAAATCCCCTTATTATATTGTTGTGCCCATGTAGTCCCCATATTGTTATTATTGTGCCCCATAGAAGCCCACTATTTTTATTATTGTGCCTTTACATTATTATTGTTATGTCGACTATGATTATATCATGACCCCTTAGGCTCCTATATATAGAAATGAGGTCTTGTCATTTGTATCATCCAAGAATTGTTCATTTGTGTAATGTAAAGGAGGTTTCCCCCTCAAAGAGGCTTATTTTGAAGTCGTTGGTCTATCTTTTATATCTTTTTGTGAGCTGGTTTCATAACAAATGTTCCCCATGAATAGGTGAATGTTGTTTTATCTTGGTCCTTTGTGTTGTGAAATCAATAGGCAGGAGATTAATGTGATTTCTGTTAACTTGATAATTACTTGTGAGGTTTTTTGGCTTATTATTATTATATATGTGCTCTTTTTTCATCAAGCAATTATCCAAATGAAGAAATGTGAAGATCACAAAAAATGAGAGACACAAGATATAGGATGCAGACCATGGGTAAAACCCTACAAGGGGGAAAACTCAAAAACATCATCTTTTCATAGAATCATATCAAAGTGAGATATCCAAGATCAGGACCGAGACCAAGACCAAGTCAACCCTCCCTCCTTGATTCACTTTCCATCTGTACTTAAAAAGAGAATTAACCTTCCACAATAACATACTTTTCTCTTCCACAATATACTTCGACCTTCACTGTAATATGTCACATAAAAGAATATCCATGTTAGTTTCAGGACATTCACATACCTCATAAAATTTGGATTAGCCACTTCAGGAACCTTATTACAAATAACTAAGGATTCATTACATAATATAACTTTGCATTAATTGTTTGTCACAAAACTCAATTAAGGATTCTTTTTGTTATCTTTCTTTTCTTCGTTGGTCAGAGAGAAACTTCCTTTTGGAGATCGAATTCCTTCCACATAAATTTCGACGAATTGCTTGCCAAAATAGTGGAGGACACATGCCAATACATAATTTCTTTCATAATTTTTTATTTTTCATCCTAGAGGGCCAACTTGGCTTCTTGAAGTGAATTAACCCAAAATACAATTTGAAAATTGTTTTCTCTTTTACTTTACAAAAATTCCAAATAGGACTTTGACTTAACAAATCATAGAAGCATGAAGATCATGCTTAACTAATGAACCAATACTAATTTTTTTCCCTCTTTTTATTATTTTACTTTTTACATATAAGTATAATGATAACTATGAAAACTTTTCAACAATTTGGAGTGATTTGGATTTGATTGTAACAACTGAATCTATCGAGTAAAGAAAAATAATTCTTCCTTGAGAGTATATCTAGTAATTATTTGATGAATGAGTGAGGGAAATGATCCTTGTGTATTGATTTATTGAGTTATTTTTAGTCCACATATATCCTCCACTTACCATTCTTTGTCCTGACTATGACAAGAGGGGAGATCCATTAATTGTCAAAAGTTGGGTAGATAAAGCCAACAATGAGAAACTTTTGCAACTCCTCTTTTACTATGCCCCACAATGCGGGGTTCATATTAATTAAGGTTGTTGAATAGTTTGAGATCCTTCCTTAATGTAAATGTGATGTGTATAAAAGTCAGGATGAATCCCCTTCATGTTTGAATGAGTCCAAGCAACAACATCACTGTGCTTTTGCAACATTTTAACCAATTGATCTTTTTTCTCTTATGTCATCCCTTCATTAATATTCAAGATTTTTCTAGGGCTATTTCAATTTTCTTTGAAGTTGATCCTTGGTCTTCTTAAGCTGAGAAACTATGTTTGAGAGGTGAAGCACTCGTCGAGGCTAGTGAGGCCTAAACATCGGGTTTCATTGTGTGGTTAAGAGCATGTATGTCTGAGGATGATGAGGAGGAGGAAAGAAAATTTCTGATTTCATCATCCTTTGTTTTCTCCTTAATGAAGAGATATTGGTGAATAGTGAGGACTTGATGAGATACCTCTTCCTCATCACTATCCTCCCCATCAACTAGAAATATGTTTCAAGCTATGAATGAGGTTTGGTGGGAGGATATGAGATCAATGTTTACTTGAGGTGTCATCGAAGATTTTCATACTCCCAAATCTTTAGTAGATACACACATCTATAATGGCGAGTCATAACTTCCCAAGAATTAGAGGGTATCCCCCTAGAGAGTAATCTTAATTTGGAGAACCATAAAGTTGGTGGGATATTCCCATGAGTCTACTTATATTAATACATTCTCCAAAATTCCTTTTGGTTTAATTTGTTACCTATGAGCTAGTTGAATCATAGTGGAAGGTTTGTCTTAGGCCAAAGATTTCTAAGGCCTCCATAGTTTCATGAGTTATAACATTAATGGAAGCACCCAAGTCAATTAACATGTTTTGAATAACAATATTATTAATCCACACATTAACAACTAGGCTACCAAGATTAAAATATTTTGCTAGGAGGACTCATCCAATCGTAAGATCTAATAGTTTTCCCATAACATGGATTGTTTGGGGATATTTCCTTCTTCAGTCAGGCCTCCTCAAATAGATTTCCCTCATCCTTTTGATTAAATTAGCACATCTTTAATAGATTGAAAAAGTGGGATCTTGACACACATTCTTGAGATTGCTAAGGAAATCAAATTTTGGCCAAGTTGCATGATTTTGTTGATTTAGGCTTTCAAGGTAAGGTGTTCTTAAAGTTTAGTGTTTACTTACTTGGTTCTTAAAGGTTTAGGGGACGACTCCTACTCTAGTTCCCCATTTCTAGCTTCCTCATTGACATCTTCTATATGCATGTGAGGATTCTATTTACTCATTGTCTTCCTGGATCTCAAGTGGATGTCATGGTAGTCCAAGGAAGATATAAAGTAAGTTGGGTAGGTTTCAAGTCTATAAACTTGTGTTGCTTAAGCCAACCTACCCTTATGGGGGTTAGATATGGGTTGTATAGGAAATTTCATTTGTGGATAGGTAGATGTGGATGCTTTCATTTGAGGAGCAGGAAGGAGTTGCTTAACGGACTATTGAGGGACACCATAGGTAGGATTTTCCACCCTTGTTTCCAAAACTGTTGAGGGGTAGGAGAATCCATGCGTGACTGAGATAAAGGACCATTGCGAGGAATACTGCATGGAAAGGTTACTCTAATGAGAATCAAAACTTTGAGATCGATCTTAGATCATACCTTATGGATTTTGTGGCCACGATAATTTTTGTTCAATAAAATAAAGCTATTTCAAAACTTTTCTTTCTTGATAGAAATATCTCATTCTAGGTAGAAACGAGCAGCTGCTTGTATGATTCTCTTTGATACATCCTTCCATGGGCATGGTAGTGACCTCCTATCGAAACCTATTTTTTTCTTGACTAGAGCTTCCCCATGATAAAGAAATCATTCCATGATTTATGGCTTTTGATATTCTCTTGCAATACCATATTTCTCCTATCTGTGGTAGCCCTGTTACCTCAACAAAAATATTTTATGCAACCTCCACAACGATGTTTTCTACCATTGATTTGTTTGTCTTGAAATTTAGAGTAAAATATAGGGTTACTTCATCATTGTATCCATATAACCTCTAGACATATTGACTCTAGCCCCTTTGTTGATATATTTCCCAAATGTGATCATACACATGCAATAACAGGCATTTTGTAGACTCCCTATGGATATGGGAGCCTCTCATTGTTTCCTTTATTCTCAAGATTCAAAATACTATTGTTGTACACACAATGAATGGTTTGACAATGTGGATTTCCAATTATGGAAGGAGGGATTTCATTATGAAGGATTATGTCATTAGTGGTGGCAACAATAGTGATGTAAGTGATTTTAAATCAAGTGTTCAAGTCAAATTATGCTAATCAATTCTATCCATTATGCGAATCGTCAGGGATATGTACATGTCCTGACTTATCATAAGTGGATTTTCATTGTAGCTCTGTTGTATTGGTGTCCTGGCTCCATAAACAACTCAGGTTCACTTTTCTATCATAGTTACAACAACGATACTAGGTGGAGTCATAACAACATTCTTCAACCAAAATTGTAGCAACGATATTAGTCTACCATGGTGTCACGACATGAAGTGTCATTACTCGTTCTAACTATTTGAATTACGGATGTGGACTTATGATTCTAGAGTTGTATCAATGGAGTTTCAAAGTTGCATTAATCATATTATATCGCTGAGTTGCAATAATAATGCTAAGAAGAGTTGCAACAAAATAAGTTTGACAACGAGATTATAGCAATAATGGTTCAACGATGGAGTTGCAACAATTAAGATTCATAATTGTAGCTAATGGACCATGTAATGGAGTTGTGGCAACATAATTGCAAAAATAATATCATCTTCTCTTGCATACCATAGGTGTATACGTAAAATGATCCTGACATGGCCATCATGAAACCATGAAGCACCATTTTGATTTTTATTAATTTAATTTAATTTATTATTGTTATTATTATTATTTGTTTATTTACTTAAAAAAAATCTTTTAATATGTAATGCACTAGCCTACACTAGTTTTCACATGACATACACTTAGGCATCTTCCTAATGGTTTTCATACATGAGTTCTTTTTATTTCATTATATTTTTATTTCTTATTTTATATATTTCAAGGTGGAAGAATAAGTCACCTTGCAAGGATTTCTCTTCTTTGGACAATTTCCAAACACTACTAGGCCATCTATTAATAATCATCCTCAAAATGGCCTCTTTTGATAATTTTCAGTGATATAGGTTAACCCTGAGTGCATTGGCCATCATAGGAGTTTTTTCTTCATCAATAGTACGAAGCTTGATGAATCCATTATCATATAATGTATCAATATCATATGGTACAAGCCTTCTAATGTACAATTTTTCTATGGAGTATTTGAACTTGGAGTTAAATAGTATTGCTTAGTATCTGACTTTAAATTTCTTCTTTTTAATGAACTTATTATGTCACTTGGCCCTTTGATGTTGTATCATTGTGGTCCACTGCTGAGAAGCTTAATGTAGTTCATCTAGGTCATTGATTTTGAGGAGTGCTTGTTTCCTAGCTTCTGATAAGTCCAATCCAAGTTGTATGCTTGTCCTTAGTGTCTGGATCTCTCTCTTAATAGGAAAAAGCACTCTCTTTCAATACACTAGTTTATATAGAGTACATTGGGTGGTAGTTCTCTAGGTTGTTCTATAGGCCCATAGTGCATTGGGAAGTCCATTGACCTATTCCTTGTGGTGTATCACTTGGTGATGATGGCCTCAAGGATAATGTTAGTCCCCTCTACTTGTTAGTTGGTTTGTGGATGATATGATGTTGGTATCTTATGTTGATATTGTAAGTTGTAGGTTTCAACCCTATACAAAAATTACCTGCAAACGAATTCTTAAAAACAAAAAAAAATACAATGGTGAGAACATAAAAATATACACAAATATTTTCTCCTTGAACCCAAATCGGGAAAACCATATTTATTTTTCATTATTTTTCTTTCAATGTTACAATACATTATATACATGCTGAAGCATTTATAAATCCTAATCCATTAACCCTAGATTAGACATAACCGTAGTTCCGTTGACCAGATCTACAAAATACCATGGGGAAAAAATCATAATGCTAAAATTTATGTGAAAAAACCAAGCACAAATTGATGGGTAGGTATGCTCACCATCTTTGGGTCCGCCTCCCATCCTTGGGTCAACCCAACTATTATTAGGTTCACATAATTTATTTTTATCGGGGGCGCTTCCCTGAACCCTGTGAAGGGGGGTTACCTTGGTTGATGAATGGGAGAGGGAAATGATCCTTGTGTATTTATTTATTGAGTTATTTGTATTCCACAAATATCCTCCACTTATCATTCTTTTTCATGACTATGACAAGAGGGGAGACCCATTAGCTGTTAGAAATTGGGTAGATAAAGCTAGGTATGAGCAACTTTTGTAGCTCCTCTTTTACTTTGCCTCTCAATGCAAGGTTCATCTGCATTAAGGTTATCGAATGGTTTGAGATCCTTCCTTAATGTAAATGTGCTGTGTATAGAATTTGGGATGGATCCCCTTCATGTTTGAATGAGTCCAGGAAAAAGCATGACTGTGCTTTTGCAACAATTTAACCAATCGATCTTTTTACTCTTTTGTTAGCCCTTCATCAATATTCAAGATTTTTCCAGGGTAATTTCAATTGTGTTTGAAGTTGACCCTTGGTCTTCATAAGCTGAGAAATTTTGTTTGAGAGGTGAAGCACTTGTCGAGGCTAGAGAGGCCTAAACATCATGTTGCATTATGTGGTTAAGAACATATATGTTAGAGGATGAGGAGGAGGAGGCAATGAAATTGCTGATTTCATCGTCCTTCATTTTCTCCTTAATGGAGAAATATTGGTGAATAGTGAGGACTTGATGAGTTACCTCTTCCTCATCATTATCCTCCTCATCAACCAAAAAGATGTTTCAATCTCTGCATTAGTCTTGGAAGGAGGATATAGATCAATTATTTACTCGAGGTGTCATAAAGTATTGTCATACTCCCAAATATTTAGTAGATATACACATCTATAATGGCTAGCCATAACTTCCCAAGGATCAGAGGGTATCCGCCTGGAGAGGATTCTTAGGTTGGAGAACCATAAAGTTGGTGGGTTATTCCCAAAAGTCTACAAATTTTACTACTTCCTCCAAAATTCCTTTTGGTTTAATTGGTTACCTTTCAACCATTGAAGCATAGTGGGAGGTTGATCTAAGGCAAGGGAGTCCTAAGGCCTCCATAATTTCATGGGTCATACCACTAATGGAAGCACCCAAGTTAATTAACATGTTTGGAATAATAATATTATTGATAGACACATTAACAACTAGGCTACTGAGATTAGAATATTTTTTTGGGTGGAATGCTCTAATCATAAGATCCGATAGTTTTCCCACAACATGGAATGTTTGGGGATGTTTCCTTCTTCAGTCAGGCCTCCTCAAATTTATTACCCTCATCCTTTTGAGTAAATTGGCACATATTTAATAGCTTGGAAAACTGGGATCTTGACACACATTCTTGAGATTTTCCAAGAAATCAAATTCTTTTTGGGTTATAGGTTTTCCTTGATTTAGTATTTTAGGGTAAAGTGGTTCTTAAAGTTCAGATCTTACATGCTTGGTTCTTAAAGGTTTAGGGGATGATTTCTTATTTGGTTCCCTATTTGGAGCTTCCACATTCAGATATTCAATATGAATGGGAGGATGCTATTTAGTCATTGTCTTCTTGGATCTAAGGTGGATATCATGGTAGTCCAAGGAATATATAGAGTAAGTTGGGTAGTTTGTAAGTATAGCGGCTAGTGTTGGTTAAGACAACCTACCATTATTGGGGTTAGATGTGGGTTTCGTAGGTTATTTCATTTGTGGAGGGGCATGTGTGGATGCTTTCATTTGAGGATAAGGATGAAGATGCATAGGGGCGTATTGAGGGTCTCCATAGGTAGGTTTTTTCCACCCTTGTTGCCAAAAATATTGAGCGGGAGGAGGAAAATCCATCTGTGACTGAGAGAAAGCACCACTACTAAGAGGAATATTGCATGGAAAGGTTACTCTAACAAAAATTAAAAATTTGGGATGGATGTCAGATCATACCATGTGGATTTTGTGACAACGATGAGTTTTGTTCAATAAAACAAAGTTGTTTCAACTCTTATGCTTCTTGATAGAAAACTTTATTATGGGTAGAAACAGACAACTACTTGTACGATTATATTTAATACATATGGCACAATTTTTTATTTGATCCAATGTGAATTCATTTAGTGGATTATTTCTTCCACATTTTGGGCTAATGCTAATTTTTCCTCCTCCTTCCCCTGCAAGGTATCTAGTTGGGAGTTCAATGTGCTTAATATATCAATTTTGAATTTCTCCAACGTGTTTCCAATTTATGCTCTAGTGACTCCTCCACTAGTAGTCCTATTGATCCTAGCCAACATATCTTTGGGTCCTTTACCAGTATTAGAAGTTTCTCATGAATATCACTGATAGAGTTTCACAATGTCATACAAATTTTGCTACAAGATATCTCCTTGATTCATTAGGTTGAGAAGTTCTATACAATGATCCCTTGCAATATTAAGACACAAAGTGTCTATGGAGCCAAGTTTCCTTTCCTTGGTCTTTGAAAAATGTTGTGAAATATCTCAACATAGTCTTCATGACTTTCATCTTCATGTTGGATAATTTGAAAGACTTCTCTTTTCTCCTTTTCCTTGCAGTAATCTTGATATTTTTCCAAAAACTTCTTTTTTATTTGCGCTTATGTCGTGATGCTATCCTATCCAAAGCCCATGAACCAACATAGTGTGATGCCTTTAAGGGTAGCAAGAAAGTGTTTCAACTTCTATGCATGAGAGGCATAGTCACAACTCTTGTAAAACATGTCAAACTCAAAGAGAAAGGTGTTGAGGTATTCTTTTGTGAGACCATGATAAATTTGCAAGCTCAAATATGGAATGTTTTTCAACTTGATATGTTCTTCTGATTCTCTGATGAGGAATTGGAAGGAAGAATATTGATCCTCCTTAACTTCGTGCACCATTTCTTCTAAATATTTGTCTTCCTCTTTCAACGGTACCTTGGGATATTTAGGAAAAATCAACTTTGTGTGGAACTATTTTTCTAAAAAATCTTCTTGGAACAAAGATTTTAGAGGAGAGAAATTTGAAGGCTGCATGAATTTATATTCTATTTTGAAAGTTCGGGCTAGTGAACTTGTTGTAGGAGTTAAATAATGTGGTTGGTTGTGCCCTTTTCCATTATGACCTGCACTGTTAGTTAGAGGGAGAAAATTGAAAAATATACCAAATTTATCTCTATGCTTAGGCATCTAACAAGTCATTCTATCGAAAACAAATTATTGAAATAGATAGAATAAAAATGAATGAAGTCTATCTTGAAAGAAATAAATATCTAAAGCAACTAGATAATAATAAGTAAAATAACACAATAATTAAATAAATGAAACAACAAAAGAAAGAATTTACTATTGAAAATTCCCCAACAACAATGTGAAAACTGACGAGCCTTTTAATTACCTTTTTAATTTCTTAGAGGGACATCTAAAAGATTGTTCATTTAATTGTCATCCCGGGGTTCATAAGGAACTTGCGAACTATCGTGCAATGTATATGCTAGTATAATCATGTATGTCTTTGAAGTTGTAGTAAGTAAATGATTGTCAAAGTTTAAGATATAAATATTCTTTTACAAGTCATGAGGTAATTTAAATTACACCTTCAATCCAGTCCACACTTGAAGGAATGTTAAGGCACACTATCTAATCTATGTTGCACGAAAGTAAATCACACCAACATCTAAATATGATTTGTTCAAGTATTAAAATGATCTTGGTTGTCATAACTAATGTACCATTGCACGTGCAATGAAATGCATTCAATCACAAGCCATTTTTTGGTGGCTAGAACAGTCCTACTTTTTGGTCTCTATCTTATCCCAAACACACCACCTTAACCCTTGTTTTAACCCTGAAGGCCTATCTATTCCTGTAACTTTTCCCAATTGCATACATTCCTGCACTCCTCTTATGTTTTTCATATTCAAAAGTTATTCCTGCACTGCTCATTAAATTTACAGGTTTTATATCTTGAAATGTCTTTCCAACTAATATATTCCTTTCCTAAGTAATTCAATGGAACCAAAGTGTTAATCTATGTGAGATATTGGGTTGGTGCAACAATCATGCTTGTACTGGTTAGCGTTCTTGCACATTCGAGGCAGCTGCCAATTTTTGTTTGACTCACCGCTTATGGATGGGACAACTCAGTAGATTGCGCAAATTTCTTGTCTAAGAGATCAGTTTCCTTGCTGGGCTCGGTGCTTAGAGAAGAAGGTGAGATATGAAGGTTGGACTTCGACTACAAAACCCTTATTTAGACCTTTTGCAAACATCCGAAAGGCTCAATATATCATGTTGTTATATTTTTGTTGCGGCCAAGAGCCGAAGCATGTATTTAATAAGGTTTCTTTGTAGATGTTAGGGAGTGATGTTGTGTTAAACTTTTGTTACCAACTGTAATTTCTGAGTATCGTCATTTTTGGGCTGGATAGGGGATCCACAATGCGTATTTGGTCTTTTTAAAACTGAATACAAAGGAACACGCCAGTTGTGAATTTCTTTGTCTCGATATCGTTGTGATGCTCCATTTGAGCACTTGAAGTTTTCTATTTTGTTACAGGAAAATGAGCTGGTTGGCTAGGGCCCAACCAACCCATCTTGTTTTCCCTTTGTTAAAGGTATGTTAGATTTATTTTGATGCAAGGTTAGTGAAGCATATCATGTTTGGATTCTTTCATAGCTAGTGGACTTTAATTTCTTGCAAGATGTGTTATCTGGATCCAGGTGTGTGTGTGGTTCATTTGTGTTTACTTTTATTTCCTTCCATTCTTTCCTGCAAATGCGTGCTTCCCTTTTCTTTACAAGGTAAATGTACATCTAGCTTCCTGCATCGATGTGTTTTTGTTTCAACAAGTTGAAAGTTTCCTTTAGTCATTGCAGCTAGTCATTCTTATTTCTACAGGTCTATTATTCTTCTGCAAATAGTTTTTGGCTTTTTAGTGAAGGATATTCCAATATTCAAGTTCAGATTTAGATTTGATTAATGTCAATAAGCTTTCACTAAAGCACTGTGCCATTACTTGGATTTGTAACTGCACTCGCTGCTGGACTTAATACTGAATTTATCAGAAGGATTCCTTGAGTTAAAACGATTATTTGTATAAGGGTGCAGATCTAATCTACTTAATGACCAGTGATATCAGGAAAGAGCTTGCTAGTGTTTGGGTCAAAGTAGTTTCCAAGTAAAACGATTTCTTATTTCAATAGAAATTCCCTTTGGCTGTGAAAGCACCTTTCATTTCCCTGCATGTGATTAATTAACGGTTCATTTTTCTTATAGTTGTTCACTTTACATTTCTTTTTTCACCTTGGATTTATTTTCTTAGTTAACACGCTTTTATTTCTTGCAATCGATTTGGAAACTAAGTACAGGAACTCTGGTTTCCTAGTAGAGGAACCTTTGTTCTAGTACAAGAATTGACATTCCGAGTGCAAGAACGGAGTGCTCTAGTACAAAGGCTCAAAGCTCTTGTATGCAGCTCAAGATCTTCAATAAGGGACCAATATATATACTTCCAGTATAGAAGCTTCGCTCTAGTACAGGAACAACGTTCTAGTACAGGAACCTTGTTGCGGTACAGGAATGACAACTTGGAACAGGAAGGAAAATCTTGAGGAAGATAGACATCCTGATTAGTTGGATCATTCTTCTGTCTTACAACCATACTGAAGAGAATCTCAAATAGTTATTTTATTGATTCAAATTGTTCATGATGAATTGAGAGTTTCCTTTATTTGAGTTTCTGCAAAGTACATTCTTTTCATTCAGCACCAAAGTTTTTTCGGTATCCATTGCCATGTGATATTTCCTTTCGAGTCTACAATTTGTAATAAAAGAAGTAGGAATACAATTAGAGAAGGTTCATATCATTTCTTGGCATTTCTTGTGCTACACCTCGAAGTGTACGAAACCATGGGTTGAGAAGCTAAGCATTTAAAGGAGTTTGATGAACTGCAATTCCTGCACCCAACACCATTAATTCACACTTGCTTGTAAATAAAACATAATTTTAAACCAAATGGTTGATAAATTAACCAATCTAAGTTATTAATAAAAACAGAGTTGTAATATTTTAATGGAAACATAACGATTTTTAATACTATAACAAAGTTGCAACAACAACCCCCACTCATTAGATGCTATAAATCCCTCAGGAAATCAATTAGTGAGTAAATGAAGATAACATTAACACCTAATTTGTAAAAATTAAGCTAAAATTTAGAATTGGAACAAATATAATTTATCAGAGCTGCAAAAAATAATAATTTATAGATGCAGCAATATGAAAAACATAGTAAATGTTTAAATAGACAAAAACATAATTACAACTATATCTATGCTATGTATATAGACAATACCTAGCTAAGGAGGAGGCCCTACCTCCTTAGACAAGGAACTGATTAGAAAAAAAACATAATGAAAATGCTCAACACACCATTACTCGAATTGGAGTAAAAAGGAAATTAAATTGCAAGAAATATGGAAAAAAACAATAACTTGTTATTTTCTCTTAATTATGAGTTTCTCCTTAGTTACTAGTTACCCAACTCAGGGAGAGCAGAGGGTTTTTTATACAAGATGGTTTCTATCTAAATAAATCAAACAAGTGAATGGATAACCATGAGAGTCAAGTTGTTCACCTTGTTACATCGATTTTCTCAGAAATGGAAAAAACGAGTTTCAGTTTACTCAATTCAAATGTGCGACAAGTGGTCACTAAGTCATCTTATTTTTTGTCATCCAATTGCTCCTATTTTCTTCCTACATGAGAGATAATTTCTGGACCGCATGGCTGGTCCAAAACTTATAGCTAGATCATTGATTGTTGTGTTGGCACAACAAGTGCGTAGTTGCAAAACTGTTGCAAAAGTTGCAGTAATAGAGAAAATAAGGAGTTTCATGATCCAAATTTATGAAGGAGCAAAATGAAATATAGATATAAATAGAAAAACAAAGATACAACGAAAACATAACTTCAATTCATTAATAACAAAGCACTGAAATTATTTACAACAAATATGCAACAAAGGCAAGGGTTCACTTCAGCAAGATGTCACCATTGAGCGCACAGACACCATCACAGAGGAACAAGATTGGAATCAGTTTGCCACCATTGACCATCAGAAGGATGTCAAGATTTGGTCTCACCACAACGGTCTAAGTGTTAGTGATCTCTTGCAGGGCTTTCTCAAGCCATTTTGTCTCACATGGGTACATGTGAAGATTGTATGTAACATCTTGTCAAGTGTAAGTTCAAGTGTCGATAGTGGATGTAATAATCATAGAGTAGATGAAAAGTCATGAGGGTAGATGAACTGTCACAAAGGGGAATAAGGGCCACCCCACCCTTTGCTATAAATAGTCCGTAATAACTCATTGTAGAGGCTTTTGGTCAACCAAGATTTGATAGGAGTATCTTAGAGAAATATTGGACAATATTGTAACGCACCTTGGCTTCTCCACTACACAAAGCTAATATATCTCTTTGGAGGAGCAGACGGTTGTGGTTGTAACGTTCCGCTATCGAAACTAGTGGTTGGACATGGATGTATTGTATGATTGGAACTTACACTTCTTAATATAATAGATCCAACACGTTTCATGCAGATGTTGTATTGTATTCTAGCTATCTGGTTTACTCTAAATGATATATATATTTGTTTGCTTACGCATGCATGTATGGAATATTCTGTATAAGTATGTATGAATCTTTTTGAAATGTGTTGTTGGTTTAACCATCACTTTGGATTGCTCGCTAACTCTCTTTCCATGTTGTAATGCATCTTCACTCGTGTGTTCCCTTCCAAGCCGCATACTATTACAGGTTTTGAAGGGGTGCACTCACCTCACCCTCAGTGTGTTAGAACCTCTCATGTACCTTCCTTGACTTACTGCAGTTGTCACACCCTTGCTACCAATAGGGAAATCTTATTTTCCTCTATGAAAAAACGCGGTCAAGGTATTACCGTACGACCCACTACTGGGACTCCTACACCAAACGGTCTGAGGTCTAATTGGGACTTCTTATCGGGAAGATCCCCTGAAATGTTGGCGGGTCCAGAACCGTCAACATTTTTGGCACTAGAAGGAGGGCTGGATGACAAGCTATGTCCTCTCATCCTGTTTTGAACCTTTCCATATATATCGTGGAGTCTTGCACTCTCCTCCCTCCATGATGTGTTTTTCATGCTGAATCTGTTACATCCACGAGGGATTTTTTTGATCTCTTTTCCACATACACATATGATGGTGAAGGCGAAGTGGCCTGGCTTGAGTTCTTACATGAATTTATTTCCATGCTTCATGAAGAAAATGGATGTTCTGACGAACATGCCATTTTGCTGCTTGCATACACACTTCACGAATCTCCACATTGTTGGCTGTGCAGCCTGTCAGCTGACAGCGTGCACTCAATTGAGCACTTCTGTGATCTCATTGAAGACACTTTTTATCATTTTGATCGAGAAAAACTTGACCAAAAATGGTTACAACAACGGAAGGCTCCACATGTATCACCTATGAATTTTTGGCAGGGCTTCCGTGATTTGCAGTTTCAAGCTCCGAAGACCCAGATGAATTTTTTTTTTTTTATCTTTGGGACCAATTCGAGTATTGCCTTAAGAAATCTGCTCATCCCAAGAAGAAGTTTGAAATCAAGCCTTGCTCAGTATTCTTTAGTAATGGAGTTGCACAATCACAAATGGATGTGGTCACTGTCACAAGTGATTGTCCACCGTCCCCTCATCAAACAGCTCCGCCGCTGGAGAGTGATGGGGGAAATCATGCTCACACATTTGTTCAGCTGTGACATCCTCCGAAAATCACTTATCTTAATTTTTGTGCAGATTTGGTTGTGAGTCCATCGAGTTGTCATATGCATTTTTTACCACAACCTCCGTCTTCATACTCAATTGTTCCTCTGGATGATACTATCTTGTGTTCTTCCATTCCGGACTCTACACCTATTGTGAATGAGGATCAAGCCACTGACGTATTTGGTGTTGCAGAACCAACATGCGCTGTCATTCATGAAGAGTATGACTGGGGGCTTGAGCATCAACACTTAGTGAAGTATGACTCCCTTCCATCCAAGCCTCCTCCGTTCTTCCCTGACATCTTTGGTGAACCTGCAATCCATGATTTCACATGTGTGTCTTCATCTACGGATGCACCCATTGTTGATCACTTGTAGGACACACCGGATGTTAGTCCATCATTCGACAATGGAGAGGATGAATCATTCATTGAAAATCCACTTGATTTTTCATCTTCCTTTTCTGGAAACACAGAGGATGAATTTTTCCGCTTTTCATATACCCCTTTGTTTGATTCATCAAATCATGAGGATGCCGATGAAATCATTGATTTTTCTGATCATGGTTGTCATGATCCATTTATGCCCATATTTGATCATTATCATGATTCTATCATAGTTTATTTTTCAAAGCCATTGATTTGTGATGATCTATCTGACGATGAAGTCGGAACACCCCAGACTGTCAAGGAACTTCAGCCTAAGCTGATGATTATGTCAAGCCCTCGCTATCCTGAGGTTGGTTTCACTTCCGATTAGGAAATTGTTCAATCAACCGAGGCTCCTCATCACTTACCTGTATGCATTGAAGATCAATCTCACACACAGATCATGCTTCCTCCACTCGAACTACACTATCCCATTGCTCATGCATTGGATGAATCTTACATTGCAAGCACACGTGCGCGACGCAAGTTATCTCTGTTTCTTTCATTTGCTTGCATGTCATAGTCAAGAGTATGTGTATGCTTCAAAGATGCATGCAATGTCGCACAACACCATGATAAGTCCACAGATTGCTTGTCATGTATTTACATTCACTTATGTCCTGTGGACAATTTTCAACATGAAGTGTGTTTGTCTTCATTGTTATATATTTCTTGTTTGTTGGTTCGCACAACCGGGTTACTCGTGGACCAAGCATTCACGAACATGGGTCAACCAATTCATCGATGGATGCATTGGAAATATCACTTCACGTGATCAGGCCCATGCACTGTTAGCTTAGGAGTAGGAGTAGTGTTTTTTTTTTCAATTTATTTGCTTGCATGCTTGTTTGCTTACTTGCTTTGCTTGTTTGTTTGCCTGCTTATTTTCTTACTTTTCTTTCACATTTTCTTTTGCTTTTCTTTTCTTTGTTGTTTGTTTTCTTGTTTTGTTCATAGGTTAGTTTCGCATGAAACCATGTATGACTCTTGAAACAAGCTGGGTAAAGTAGAAGAGGCATTGTGTAGCTATCACTACTTGGTTATCTATCATCTTGCCTCTGTATGAAGAACTTGTTACTTTTAGTCCATGATACGTCGAAGGAAAATACATATTGTTCGAAGTGAACCTTGGTGATAACACAACACTTGCGTGCTAACTAGTGTCACCTACTCTAGTTGGTTGTTTTTGGGTTAACCCTTGTCAGCTCAGTGAAGTAGAGTAAGGTGAGGGGGAAAACCTTAATAAGCATGTCGAGGTATAAAATAATCTACTTCTTTGAAGGAACAACCTCTTCTGCTCTCAATAAGTCAGGATCCCTCTTCCGCCTCTGAAATGAATAAGTGTTATGCACAACTATGAGAAAATAAGAAAAAAATAAAAAGTGAAAAATAAAAAAATGAAAAATGAATAAGGTGAAGGAAGAGAAAGGCTTCCTATGCAGAGAGGTGATGCAAGTAACTCTACTGAGGTACTCACCAGGCTTGTTGGCAGTAGACCGATGCTTGTGTTCCTGCGTGACTCCGTCGGGTTACTGTCCAGGCCTGCTGGCAGTGGAGAAACACCAGAGATGAAACTAAGACTCTGATTATTATACTGCTTGTGCACCAATATACCCCTCAACCCAATTGAAAAAAATGTGTTTCCTTGGCTTGGAATGTGTGTCAATCTACCAAGAGCTTGGCAAATGCTACATCTTACAATCAGGCTAGTGTGAAACCAAGACAAACTAAGAACTCAAAAATACTTCCAGAGGTGTTAGACTTGTTTTTCACAAACAAGGTCCATTTAGAGAATTGGAGTTCTACTAGTGTGTCGCCAAGTGTTGTAGTAGCTACAACCACCCTCCAAAATTTTTCCTTAACTTTGTTTTGGAGCCCCCCTACCAACATTTCACAATAGCATGTCTTGTTTCATCAAGTACACAAGCTTCAGTGATTTTCTTGCAGAAAGACAACCTGTCTATGAAAGCTTGTTGCATTCCCCTCATAGGTTGTTTCTCTCGACTTGGTTCGGATGCATGCTATAAGAAAATCCCTCAAGAAATTGTGCAATTCTAGAGGGAAACCAACCTTCCCTCCAAAAATTGTGCAATTCTGTCTCGCAGCTTGCTGGGCTCCAGAATTGCGCAAATCTGTCAGTTATGCTTCACCTAGAAAATTGCGCAATTCCTCCTAGCAGGGCTGCTCAGCCCAAGAATTACACAATACTAGGCAACAGTCTGCTACTCTACCTAGAAATTGCGCAAATCTCCTGGGCAGCCAACCCAGTTCCCTTCTAGAAATGCGCATTTTTTCCTAGCAATTGAGCAGGCTCTTGCATGTGTAGCTGGGTTGACCAATTCCATCCGGGACTGAGAAAAACTGATTTTCATGCATGGACTACTCCTCCCAAGTTAGCATGCAAAGGAATCCCTTGATTTAGGGGTCTATTTTTAGCAGTTGGAGGTTACATGCAAGGATAATTTTAGAAGCTTCCCGCCAAGTGTTGCTTTTCCTAGATTTGTGGCATGCGCGTCACAACCTTGATTCTATCGAAACTCATCAACCAGACACCGTAGAGATCATTCCTCACATCGATATTGCAGCACTGACATCCCACATTGCATCTAGGAGTTGTTGGCACATTCAGCTCAATGTCTTGGGGTAAGCTCGCCTTTCATGTCTTGCATTGTGTTTCTGTCGCTTTTTGTGTTTCGCTTTGTGCAAGTGTTGTCTACTTGATTTCAGTGAGCCCTTGCTGTCGTTTTGATGTATGTTAGCTTGTAGAAGCACCGTTTCATTTTTCGCTCGCATCTCACTGATGTCGCACACATGACACTGTTTTGCATGAACGATCGCCGTTGCAGCGACTCACTTCACACACATGCATGATTTCCCATTTGCTAAATCCTGCACTTGCTATTTTTATGAATGATCATTCACTCTTGTTTTCAGTTGCCCGTCGGCCAGACTAGGTTGCCTTGGCCCGGATTGTGCCTTGCCCGGCTTGCACTGTGCTTTACTGGAAGCGAAGGCTCTGCCTTCCCTCTAGAAATTGTGCAAGTCTTTCCCAACACTGACCTCCAAGCTTGCATTATGCAATTCTTGGAGGCAGTGTCCCACTGGTCCTAGAAACTACGCAATGCAGTTTGCTGGTTGCATGTCACTACTGATTGAAATTGTGCATTACGTAGTTTCAGTCCTTAGCAGGCTAGGATAGACTGTGCATTGTGTAGCTCAAGCAGTCAGTCAGCTTCTTGACAGCTCGGACTGTGGCTTGTGTAGTTTTGGCAGTCAGTCTCCGGGCCTCCCGGGGAAAATTGCGCAGCCTTCATGATCAGTCACACATGTATGTTGCAAGTTAGTGCTTGAGTTCATTTTGGTTTTCAACTGATAGATTGCTTTCCATGAGTGTTTCCATGTCTCTAGGTATCACAGGTGTTCATTTTCCTCTCAGCAGCATAGGTACAATGGTTTCCAGGAGAGCAGAGTCGAAGACACCATTCAGAGCACATTTGGGGATGCAGTCGATCAAGTGTCTATGAACTTGCCAACCCATGAAGACATCAAGTTTTTCGTAGAGAAGGAAATCAAGATATGATGACAGCACCATCATAGCGAGTATTACCATCAACAAAAATTGAAGGCAGCATACCAGATGCAATGACCGCAAGAGGAAGGTTGTTGACAACACAATGGTGGAACAAAGTTGCAAGCTCAAGCAGATCCACTTGTGATGAAAGCAAATTTGGAGACTCAAGCTATGAGGTGACGATGCGACATGAAGATCACGTGAAGGTTGAGAATGGAACAGAGAGGGAGTTGCATGTGTTGAAGAAATAACTCAAGGAAGAAAAGGAGCAATATAGACGATAGAATGAGTTGCAACAAGAACATGTACAGTAGGGGGCGCAACATGCATTCGCAGATGAAACTGCACCTATACAAGTTATAGATCCATCTCAGCAGCTGGCACGGAGCAGACAAGGTGAGCATGTTGTTGATCACATGCAAGGGAATTCAACAGCATGCATATCATTGTGCACACACATGCGATCCCACCCATTTGGCACACTCACTGAGGTGAAGACAAGAAGCAAGTCCAACTGGAGCTGAACATGTATTTTGACAAGTCGATGCGCACGGTCACCAGCACATGCTTGGAGATCAGCGTAGACACTATGCATCAACATGTTTTCGATCCAGTCGCACCCAAGACGACCATGCGCATGCTATCAGACAAGTTGGACGGAGGAGCCGTATCAGTGTACCCGGATTCAACAAAGGCAAGAGTTCACTTCAACAAGATGTCACCATTGAGCGCACGGACACCATCACAGGCAAACAAGCTTGGCATCAGTTTGCCACCATCGACCATCACAAGGATGTCAAGAGTTGGTCTCACCACAACAGTCCGAGTGCTAGTGATCTCTTGCATGGCTTGCTCAAGCCATTTTGTATCACATGGGTACATGTGAGGATTGTATGTAATGTCTTTTCAAGTGTAAGTTCAAGTGTCGATAGTGGATGTAACAGTCATAGAGTAGATGAAGAGTCATGAGGGTAGATGAACTGTCACAAAGGGGAATGCCAAGGGCCACCCCACCCTTTGCTATCAATAATCTCTCATAACTCATTGTAGAGGCTTTTGGTCAGCCAAGCTTCGATAGGAGTATCTTAGAGAAAGCTTGGACAATATTGTAATGCGCCTTGGCTTCTCCACTGCGCAGAGCTAGTTTATCTCTTTGGAGGAGTAGGAGGTTGTGGCTGTAACGTTCCGCTATCAGAACTAGTGGTTGGACATGGATGTATTGTATGACTGGAACTTACACTTCTTAATATAATAGAGCCAACACGTTTCATGCATATGTTGTATTGTGTTCTAGTTATCTGGTTTACTCTAAATGATATATGTATTTTTTTGCTTACACATGCATGTATGGACTATTCTGTATAAGTATGTATGAATATTTCTGAAATGTGTTGTTGGTTTAACCATCACTTTGGATTGCTCGCTAACTTGCTTTCCATTTTGTGATGCATCTTTTCTCTTGTGTTTCCTTCCATGCCACGTACTATTACAGGTGTCCAAGGGGCACACTTACCTCACCCTCAGCGTGTTAGAACTTCGCATGCACCTTCCTTGACTTACTATAGTTGTCACATGCTTTCTACCAATAGGGACATCTTACTTGCTTCCGTGCGAAACCGCGGTCAAGGCATTAGCGTACAACCCACTGCTGGGACTCCTACACCAAACTGTGTGAGGTCTAATTGGGACTTCTTACCGAGGAGATCCCTTGACATGTTGGCGGGTCCAGCACTGTCAACAAGCTCCTAATGAACCTATGAAATGCTACCAAATGTCACTAATTTATCTAAAAATCCTTGGAAGATTTCTTCAATTGACAAATTGAAAGGCTTACTCACAATGTTCATTGTCTGCAAAAATTATGCACCATGACCTTGAAATGTAGCTTGGTTGGTTCATTGCATATGTTTGGTAAAAATATATGTGGGTGATTTCCTACCCATTATCCCCTCTTAATACATTTTGCATGCTCAACTATTCAAAAAAGGATACCAAATATTTGTACCAATCCGTTGATATATTATAATTGTGTTTGTTGTTGTAGAGTGATTAGGACTTTCATCATATCTTTTCACGAGAAACAAATGACGAGTGCTAGGTCCCATTTAGCTGAGCTTACTGGAATATGCCTCAAAGAAGATAATATTCATTGGGAGATTCATCTGGCCCCTCTCTATTTGGTTGTGCCTTACACGCTTCGTCTTTTTTAGTTTGACCACTTTTCATCATTTGGTGACATTATAAAATTTCAATTTTGGCAATGAAATTTTGATTTGCAAGGTGGGTAGATATAACTGTTGAGTGTTCATATATGTTTATAAATTTGAATAATCATTTGATATCATAAATGGATATTCAATTTAAATATTTTCTTATAGTTTTTCTTTGCTTATTGGATTTCAATATTTCAGGATGGAAAATCAGGTGATGATGAAGCAATGGCTCTTAACGAGACATTTTTCACTACTTTAGAGCATGGCTTACCACCAATTGGTGGTTGGGGAATGGGCATTGATTGAATTTCCATGATGTTAATAGACTCTCAGAATATAAATGTTATAATTGTTAATTTGAATGTTTTGTGTAGGATATGATTTTTCAATATAAAGATTGATTTTTTAATTCATTTTGCAGGAGATTTTACTTTTCCCTACAATGAATCCTTAAGAATAGTTATTTCAAAGGTGAGTTAGTTGTTACTCACATATTTGCAAACATTTTGAGTTGGAAATTGCTTTACACCTACCTAGTCACATCCTCATAATCTCTACCAGGATGCAAGCATAAGCACAAGCACAAGCACAAGCACTAAGAATAATAACGAAATATTTAGGGTTGACATGGATTGTGTAAGTTATTCCAATGAAGGTTTGTGTAAACCAAAAAATGTCATGTGTGGGTTTCGCTTAGTTGTTTTCGATAAATGGATGGAGGATCCCGCTGCAATCTGAACCATAGATCCAAATCTCAGTGTTATCCCAAAACAACGCTATGTGGGACCTCACTCCATGTTAACTCTTGATAAGGAGTTGACCCCTGTGTTTTTTCCAATGGTAGGGACCATGCACGTGTCCAACGTTGTAATTATGAACATGCTTGTATTTTAACATTAATATTTGGTGGAATAAACCCACCTCCATAAATTTTATGTGTGCAGGCTATACTTGAACATGTTAGCCCTTAAATAAATAACAAAAAACTTTGAATAAGCTCATTTCTCTTTGATATGAAAAGAAAATATTTTCTTTTATTTCTGAGCATGAAATGTAAATTCTGATATGTTTTTCTTTTAATTTTTATATTTTTTGTTTTTTTGTTTGGACAAATAGAGACTAAAAGAAAAATATAAGTGTTACAGCACCACTTAGTGCATTTAATAAAAAATATCATACATACATCCAATTGTGGCCTTAAATTTTTTTCCAATATAAGACTTGACTAATCTCACAACTTAAAAGATATAGATTCACCGAACACTAACATTCAAAACACATAAAACATCCACAATTCACACCACATGTCAATGGGTTGCACCCAAGAGCCTCCTAAGACTCTCCAACAACCTTGTACAAGCCAATCCATGAAGCATTAGTAGGCCTTCCTCCAATAGGGCTTACTTCCATCTTATTGTTAGTTAGTTGACATAAGTTTGTTGCTCTACCTAATCCCTAAGCTTGGAAAAATATCACATAAGACTTATATGATTGAACTCTTGTATTCTTGCCTCTTTTCCTATGCCAAAACATTCCATGTAGTTCTAGATGTGCTCAAAATCCTTCCCAAACATCCCTGAAAACAAGGTCATCAATGCCCACGTAGTTTCGTAGTTTAGCTTCCTATATTACTATGATGAACTACATTTACAAGTGCATTGTAATGATCCCTTTAGTGGTATTTCTTGAACTCCTTTACATATTTGTATTTCATTTTAAATGGTAAGAAATGAAATAATTTGTTTAGATAGAAATAATGTTTTGTGCAGATATTGAAATTAATAAATTCCTTCTTGAATTTCTTCCCAAATCCTTGCTCTCTACTACAAACACATTCTTTTAGAACACTATTGAATATGACCTAGTTAAACACATTCTTTTAGAACACTATTGAATATGACCTATTTAAGCTTGTAGCTCTCTCTTGAATATGACCTATTTAAGCTTGTAGCTCTCTCCTGACATTTGAAAAAAAAACAATCTCAAAGATTCTTCACTATCCCCATGCCCAACAAAATCTAATGTTCTTGATTTCCATGATACTTGACTTCATTTATACATTTTGGTAAATAGGTTGCATGGATTGGCTATACATTTGCATGATGACTGTATTAAAATATGCGAATTTACCACAAATAGAGATACTTGAAAACCAAGTTTATGATGTAGCAATGAAACTAAATTCCTCCCATGGGACTATAAACCCTGAGATTATAGAAGTACAAGAAACCGCATCTCGTTGAGATATCATGACAAACAATTTGCAAACAAAATTTGAGATTCAATTTTTTTTTGGCATCGACGTCTGTATTCCAATGACAGAAGACGTCTCCAATATGGAAAATTTGTCCCAAAAAAAATGAATTTTGTGTCAGTATTGCGATGGAGGTTTCGATGGCACATGATGTCGCCATTTTGGTAAATTTGTCAGGAAAAAACTCATCGTAGGCATTGGTATTGCGATGATGGTTTTGACGGCACATGATGTCGCCAATACAAAATATTTTTCGGATCAAACTTGGCATAGGCATCGGTCTTGTGACAACCGTTCTGATGACACAGGATGTCGCCACTATGGAAAATTTGTCGAAAAATACTTAGCGTAGGCATTGGTCTTATGACGACATTTCTGATAGAGTAGGACGTTGATACTCTGGCAAATTGGTTGAAAACAACATGATGCTGATGTTGGTCTTGCGTGTAGGAATTTACAGGGTAAGTTCCTCAGACAGAACACCAAAAGGACACCGCTCACAAACATATCACAGATCAATACACCAGTATTTTGACGTGGTTAAAACCCTCAAAGAGGGAAACAGTCCACGCCCTGTGCCAACGTGGCCACTACAGGCAATTTATTAATAAAAGAATGAAAATTTACATAAGCTTCTCTCATGCACGGTTAACCTACAAATGACCCTCCATGTGCTTTAAATAGAATTCATGGACCAATCGGGTGTCAAGCTACGGATCAAGTGTCAGTAATACCGAGGAGAGAATGAACCGTTGGATCACTACATATCGTGACCGTCGGATTGTAAGTTACAAAATGTACAACGGTAAAGAAACACACTTTACCTAACTTTAACCTAACTCTATACTAGACCAAGTTGAACTTAACTATTCCTATGTGTCGGAATATCCTAACATCCCCCCTTAAGAACAACTTGGGATAGGATTGAAGGATTTACAAATATGACACAATAGGAGAAGGAAGGAGCCACTAGAGCCTATCCCCCCTTAGTGACAACTTCCTGAACTCCAAGCATATATCGAAGTTTAGTGAACTTCGCCTCTGTGAGAGCCTTTGTGAAGATGTCTGCAACCTGATCATCTGTTGAACAATATTGCACTTCAAGAACATGGTCATGAATGAGCTTTCTGATGAAGTGCATGTGAAGTTCAATGTGTTTGCTGCGCTGATGCTGAACTGGATCTTTGCAAAGCTGAATGGCACTTTGATTATCACACCAAAGTGTAGTCGGATGCTGCTGCTCAAAGCCAAATTCTGATAGGATCTGACGAAGCCACAAGGCTTCCTTACTAGCTTCTACGGCACCACGATACTCTGCTTTTGCTGAAGAAAGAGAAATGGAAGCTTGTTTCTTGCAAGCCCATGTAATAGGTCCTGAACCAAGAGTGAACACATAACTGGCAGTAGACTTCCGATCATCAGGGTCGCCAGCCCAATCGGAATCAGTGAAACCAACCAATAGAGGAGATGCTTCGGCACTGTAATGAATTCCAAACTGAACTGTACCTCGAACATAACGAAGTATTATTTTAGCTACTTTCCAATGACTTTCACGGGGGTTTTGCAAAAAACGAGCAACAAGGCAACCAGCAAAGGAAAGGTCAGGACGAGTATGGGTTAAATACAATAGTTTTCCTACAAGTTGACGGTATAAGGTAGCATCAACTTCAGGAGAAGTACAAGAGACTGAAAGTTTGACTCCAGACTGAAAGGGAGAAGGAGCTGGCTTACAATTTTCCATGTGAAAAAGACGAAGAATATCACAAGCATACTTGGACTGGGAAAGGGAAATACCCTCCTTGGATTGCAAGACTTGAAGACCGAGAAAATAGTGTAAGTGTCCTAAGTCTGTCATTTCAAATTTCTTTTTAAGGCTGGACTTCACATGGTTTATAAGGTTGGGATCACTACCAGTAAGAATAAGATCATCAACATAAAGAACAAGGATGATAAGAGAGTTGCCCACTTTCTTGGTGTAGACAGTATTGTCAGAATAACACCTAGAAAAGTCAGATTCTAAAAGAAAGCTATCCATTTTGGCATACCAAGCCCGAGGAGCTTGCTTGAGACCATAAAGAGATTTCTTAAGTCGACAAACAAGGCTGGAGTCTGTTTGGATGAAGCCAATGGGTTGTTCCATATAGATTTCTTCATGCAAGTCCCCATGCAAGAAGGTAGATTTAACATCCATCTGATGGACTTCCCATTTTAAAGAGGCAGCAAAGGAAAGAACAAGGCGGATAGAGTTCATTTTG